>ML994679.1:137395-168567 GCA_010093925.1 Zopfia rhizophila CBS 207.26 | reverse complement strand
CCACCTTAGATCCGCGAGAGAGACCTCTCCGGGAGAGACGAGACATGCCGCCTCTAGCTAAGGACTAACCCTTCGACAGCTACCTCTCTCCTCCGCAGGGAGCGAGAAAAAGCGGTAGTCAGAAAGTCGACGGTTGGTACATCACATACTCCCGGCGGTACATTCGGGTACACATGACCGTTCTAACGAACTGTCCCTCAAAATACTCTGGGCCAGTTACTCCACAACATACAGACACTCGGAATTCTCGAAGTAGGTCAAGAGTACAGAAACAGCTCCCTCCTAGAAACATTCGGGTAGACGACCGACTAACGAACAGCCGTTGGTAACATGACATTAACGTAGAAAAACATGGAGAACGGCATCGGTCAAGACCACATGTAGCTGCACGAACTCGACGCAAAAATCGAAATCGCGAAGTCGACATTCTTCGGACTGGCAAACGAACAACAGTGTTTTGTTATTCACGACTAACGGTCCCACCTTCGGTTAGAGACACTTGCAAGAGGTGGTGGTTTACTCTAGTCATCGTCGTCTACTCTGCCGATCGTTAAGTCTGAGACACCATCTAAACCACTGCGTCGCGACGTCCAAGCTAAAGGTCAGCTATCCAGGGGGTATTTCTTTCTTCTACTTCGGAACACTCGAGAAAGCACATCGGAACAGCAGCCGTTTACTTCATAGTCTACGCGGTATCTTACACCCACGAACGAGTAGGAGATACATCTAGAGACCGCGACTTTGGAGACATAACATGAGCTAATGGTCGCTGAAACATATCTAGTCCATAGGATCACGAACATCGCGACGAAACTCCACAAATAGTCTCCCTAAACATTCTTTGAGTCGTTCGAATCTTACTCTAAATCGCTGTAGACCAGATCATCGCAATCGATACATAGGTTAACTTGGATGATAGATACGCATCATCACTTCGGCTCGTACTAAATGATCGAGTAAACATCCTTCGTCGAGAAGCTGTCCGTTTCCGCAACGACCGCAAAAGGTCGGTAACTACCCTCGCTTAAACCACCGATTAAACGATTACATCGGTAGAACCGTCTCGGTCTAAAATCGCAAAAGAGCTAGTGCTTAATGGGCCTAAGGTGTCTTATCACAATCCAGAGGATCCCGTGCATAGACCATCGCAAACTCTTCGAAAGCAAGCTTTAATAGCTCTATAACGACTACTCGTCCGGAACGGTCTTGCTGATATAGTAGGTGTATCTTCTTCTGGTACTCAAACGGCAGTCACATATCTGTCGACTGCAGTCCTTGTCGTGCTTCCGGATCAAGAAGTTCTCAAGAACATTCAAGAACTATGGTATCGTCTCCACTACAAAAATCCGGTATATCTCGAGCGACATCGAAGGTGTGCATCGGAAGAACAAGCTTAGGTAGTCCGCCTATCGTCATCTGACAAAGATCGTCGAAGCGTAACCACTTTCGTAAATGACGCAGCATGACAGCTTAGAGATCCAACTTTCGTCGTCGTTATCGGTAGTCTCGAGATTTCCAAGCTTAGCGATCCCAACGACGCATCCAGAGAAGAAGACATCTGACGTCCAGAGGAGCATGCGTGTCCGCTCGGAACATGAATTACTCCTTCGGTAGACTTAGCTTGAATATAAACTTATGGGTCTAATTACCGTTCTAAACTAACGGTCGCTGCAAACTAAAGTTTTAAGATCGTTTACGAGGAACGGCAGCATTACACAGCTAGAGGGCAGCGTAAGGCGGAGATTTCGGTATGACTACTCGTACGAACCGATTAAGTACTTCGCAGAAACGAGACCTCCATTAAGTAGAGCTACTTCGGCAAAACATACCTACGCACTGCTCCTACGCGTTTTCGACGAGGTCATCGAACATTTCCGCGACCGTCTCTGTCATCATCATGTCATACGAACAAAACCGAAAAAGCGAGCAAAACTAGGAAGTCCTTCCTACATCCGTCGCGATCCTAGTCGACGATATCGAAGAGCTAAACCTCGTCACAAAGGAGAACGAGAAAAGGACCTACCGACTGTTCTTGAAAGCGAACAACGCGAACGACCGTACCGTTCCGAACAACCACCGCATCTGTCTCCGAGACCTCTAACTCGTCACAATCATGATCATTGACTCAGCGGAAGATCACATTGGCTTCTCAGCGGAAGAACTTATCTAACGAGAACGAGTTATCATCTAAGCCGCATGCCGTTCTTGAGCAAAAGACTTAGAAGAAGAAGACGACCCAGGAGAAGTCACAGACCGGTCCACTAAGGATCATGTCACAGACTGTCCGCAAGTTCCTAACACATCTGGAGACATGACAGAGGTCCTAGTATCTTTCGGAGCAGAAATTTCCATTGTAGAGCTCTAGCATGCTGAAACAAAAACGATCCATAGGTCTACGCTATCTACAAGCATCTCAGCATCGGATGATCCACCGGTTGGTCGCGCGCAAGTCACTCGAACAGAGGAGATCGTTAGAAACATGCATCATGCATCATCCGAGATGTCGGTTTCTGTACGTACACTCGCTAATTACCGAACGCGAACACACGATAAAGTTTACCGCAAAAGGTAGGATCGCTCGCACAGCCGCATGCCAACTCTTGCATCGGACGACGTTACATGCGAAGACCGCGATCGCTATCTCCTTCTAAACGACGGCGATCGTACCGAGATCGAAAGAGTTAATCTCTAGAAGGACTCGCAAGACGACGAGGTAAAACAAGCTGACATATCCCGCGAGCCTCGAGATCGCATTAAGGAACAAGAAGTGTCTTTCTAGCATGTCTCAGCGATCTTAGCAGAAAATTTGGTTTCGGAGCGAGTCGCAGTCTCTAGTTTTTACGGTGTCATGTCGGCATCGCAGAAAATTAGTCGAACAGTTCAAAAGCCTACTACGGTTCGTCACAACAAAACAGAAACACTTCTTAGCATTTGTGCTTCAAGTAGAAACTCTTATCTAGTTTAGGTACATCGTGCTTATCTACCGCTAACATTGGTCCATGCAGTTCGAAATTATTCTAGCTAGCGCTAAGAAAGTTTCTCAAACGGTCAACGGTCAAGCACAGGCTCAGAAGAACTTTGTTAAAACACTCGAAAGCACCATCTCGTTATTACCGTTAGATAACAACGACCACGACAAAGGAAACGACAAAGGATCATGAAGACGCTCTCCGCCGTACAGAGCAGAGAGGGCCTCTCCAGAGAGAGCGCCTAGATTCCACCTCTCCGCCGTACAGAGCAGAGAGGCAAGCCACGGCCGTACAGTGCCAAGGCAAACACTACCCCGGCCGTACAGCGCCAAATCACTACCGCAAAACACCACTCTGGCCACACAGAGCCGACACAAAACTACTCAGAGAGACTATCATGAACTACTCAATCGAGAAAGGACCCGGGGGCCAGGACAGCTTCAAACTACGTTCGAATCTGAGGGGGTGTGTTGCCATAAAATCAACCTCCTGCCGGTCGGACATACAATCCGCCGGCTTGGCATTTGTCTGCTGTATATAGCCTTTTCTTGCCCTCTAGATTTCAGGTCTTCAATGCAATCTTGTTCAGTCTCTCAATCTCGACAAGCTCTCCCACTGCTAACAGATACTATTTAAATACTATTAATTTTTTCTAATTCTATTATATAGCCTCTATATAGGGTGTACGGGGCATTGTTAATACTTATTAATATAAACTACTTAGTATTAAGTTTAGTTATGGTATTGTTAATTTCTTTAATTCCTTTATACTAGATAAGGAAGCTGTTATAATATTCTGAAATTATCTCTTCCTCTAGTGTGTATGAAGTATATTAATAGAACTTCTTATATACCTTCTTTTACTTCTTAATAGTATGCTTAGTAGACTAGTAGTCTGGCTTATTATAAATATAGCATCTCTTCTACTAAAATCCTATTCTCTAGGTTCCTTTATAACGTTAATTTCCTTAGTATGTGCTTCTTTTTTAATTTCTATATAAACTAAAGCTTCATCTTCTGCCTCGTCTGTAGTCTCTATATATATAGTTAGTTTAATACTAGCCGTATTTATACTCGTTACTATTAATATTAAGCTAGGTAGTAAATATTAACTTTACTTTATATAATTACATAGCTATTCTAATAGTAGAGTATAGTTTAGTATAAATTTCTTTAAATATAGGTAAAGACTTATAAAGCGTAAGGTTACACTCCTTAATATCTTAGTAAACATTAATAACTTAATTATAAAAGTTATACTTGTACTAATATTCCTTTATAAATTCTCATTAAACTTTCTATAACTTATTAACTGTAAGTTGGAAATATTCTAGTTTTAATTAGCCTTAGTTCTTTAAAATCATATAAAGTAGGGTAGTTTCGCGTTATTTTAATAAATACTTTTAGTAATTCTCCTCTATTTTAAAGTATACCTTTATGAGATTAACTATAGTCTAAAAGTTATATAATTTACTAGTAATCTTATTATAATAGAAGTTACTTACTTATTCTTTTAGTATAATTAAGAACGTGTTATAGTATTAAGTATCTAGTAGTCTAATCTTAGAGCAGTAGTTATAGAATATTTATAGCTTAATATCCAAAATATCATACTCTTCTCTACTATATTTCTTGTTGTTGTTGTTGTAAATCTTTATTAGATCTATTAGTAGCTTAGCTTAAGTACTTTTACTATTACCTTACTTAGATATTAGGAATTACGTATATAGCTAGTATAGTTAACAGAATAGCTATTACGCAGAGAGATAACCTAGCAGCTATAGAGATTAAATTAGTAGTAGTTATAGAAATTAAATTAATAGTAGCTATAGAAATTAAATTAGTAGCGGCTATAGAAATTAAATTAGTAATAGCTATAGAAATTAAATTAGTAACAGCTATAGAGATTAAATTAGTAGTAGTTAAGATTAATTTAAGTAATAGTTTAGCTAAAGCGGTTACACTTATTACTAGTGCCATTAAAATTAGATATAAGATTATAATATAACTTATAGTGTTTATACGGTATAAGGTGTCTAAATTAGAGATATTTAGAGTTACTATTATTATTAGAAGAGTTAAGGCGTAGGTTAAGTCTAAGACTAAATAGTCTTTTATCTTCTCTTAATTTTTTCTCTCTTCTTAACACGTTCTTCAGTCTATTCGGCTGGAGTAACTTTAGTAAGATAATTATATAAAGTCTTTATATACGAGATTAATTCTCTTACTGGTTTAATTTATACTTTTTAAATAATAAGCTATTCTCAGAGCTCTCTTAACGCGGGTTATTGAGTAATATTAAGGATATTAAGTATAATACCTTTAAAGTCTTTATAAAAAGTATACTATAAGTCCTCGCATTTATAGTAACTCTTACGGTAGCAAATCATCATCCGTGTGATATAGCTATTAATAATTTCTTTTATTATATATTCTTTATTTATAGGATTAAATACTTCGCCTTAATATTTCTTGTTTATCTTAAAATTAAGATCTAGCAGAGCTTTTCCTATCTTGACGGTTTTATATATATAGTTCTAGTATTAAATATATAGTCAGTAGTCTAAGGTCGTAGTTATATTAAAGTGTTTATAAGAAGATATTACGCAAAAAAAAACGTATAGTTAGAGTGTTATTTTGCGTGATAATTACAGATTCAGAGCTAACACCTTTCTCTTTAAATATCTTTTATTACGTGATAGACGTAGATTAAGAGCTGATATCTTAATCCTTAAATATTTTCTAGTTTCTTTATAAACTAAGAGCTAATGCCTTTGTTCTTGAGTAGAGCCTTTTAATATTCTTTAGTATAAACTATATATTAGAGCTAATACCTTTAATATAGTTCTATCTCTTCTAAAAAACCTTACTATTCTATGGTTATAAGGTTAACTACTAATTAGTATTAGTATCATAAGGGTGTATACTTAGGTATTAGGAAATATTATTATAATAATTATCTCTCTTCTAAAGAATAAGTTATAGAGCTTGCTACTTATACTTCTTTAATTCCATAACGTTTCTTTTATAAGTTACTAGCCGATTCAGCCTTTATTACCTTAGTAATGTGAATATAGGTAGTAAATATATAATTCTCTTATTCCTACAATAAGCTAAAGCAAGAGCTAAGAAATAAGAATAGAAATATAAAATTATATAAACAGATTTAGAGCATCCACCCACGTAATAAAAGTAGAGTTTAGTAAATAGAAAAGAAATAAAATAATAAAACCTCTAGTAGCTTTAGCAGCTTTTAGTAGTATTTAATATACTTTTAGTTAATATATAATATACGCACGGAGGATTTTTTATAAGTATAAGACATTAAACAACTTATAGTTACTTTTAATTCTTTATAGTTACTCTAAAATTAAGATTCATACCTTAAGTGAAATAGTTTAATACTATTTTATTAAATCTTAATTTATAGTAATTACTTCTTCTTATTTCTACTAAGTTAACTAACTTCTACTAAGTCTAATAAGCTATCTAATCCGGAAGTAAGAGAACTAACTAAAGTATAATATAGTTAATTAAATAGCTAGTTACTAGTATAATTTACGTTAGTAAGTTAGTAACCTGTAATATTATAATTACTATCTTAAAAAAGTAAAAGAAGTAGTTAGATAGATTCTAATAACTAATTATTAAACATCTATAATAACCTACTATAAAGATAAATAAGAACTTTATTCGTCAGAAGAAAATAGTAGTAAAGAAGAAGTTATAGTAAAATCTTTATTTATAACTAAAAATATATCTAGAGGTGCTAAGAGTATATAATAAATTATCTAAAAATAAAACATAGCTATTATAAAGTTACGTAATACCTTAATAAACCTATAATAGTAAGTTAGAATAAACTAGAGAGAAAAAACTATAAAAATATAGCCTCCTAAAAAATTTAATAATAATAGAGATAAATTTAAAATCTTTATAGCAACTATAGACCTTTACTATTATTTTAATTAAAAATTATTTTTAACTAACTAGGATTGGATTTTAGTAGTTAGTATAAATATAATAGGTAGAGCTATATAATAGTTTAAATTACTAGTAAGAAATTATCTAGCTAATAGAGATTTTAACTTAAGAGTAGTATAATTAGCTAACTATAATAATAATATATAATAAGTATTTAAAAGTTATAAATGCTTTAAATAGGAAATAATTATTATCTTTAGAGAAATTAATAAGAAGATAGAGGTAATCTAAAAGCTTTAGTAGCTTAAATAGTAATTATTAATAGCTAATTATATAATAGAGTTTAAATAAATCTAATTATAACTTAATTAGATAAACTAACTATTAGTTATGATATACTATAAAGGCCTAAAAGATAGAATTAAAAATAAAATTTTTAAAGGAAAATAGCCAAGTACCTTACTAAAAATTATTAAGTAAATAGTAACTATTAATAATTACTAGTATTAATAGGAGTAAAAGAAAAAAGTTTATAAAAAATTAATAATCTATATATTTAAAAAGAACGGGAAAGATAACTAAACCTATAATAAAATAAATATTAATATTAAATAAATATTTACTAGAAAAGGATAAGGAAAGTGAGTTAAAAAATAAATAAAACACTACACACGTAAAGTTTACTTAGAATATTAGAAATAAAAACACTTTATTAAGAATTATAAATAATAATAATTAGATATTAAGAAGACTTATGTTTAGACTAAAGCGCCTAAAGAGATTAAGGTTACTATAATCTAAGTAAAATAAGTAAAAAACATAGTAATAAAAAAAACAATTATAAAAAGAATCTAGAAAGAATAGTGCTAGATATATGGAAGCTATATATATCTTAAATAAAAGTATAAAGTTTTATATTAGGAAATTAAAAATTATTTAGTAGGATAATTTAGTAATATAATTATTATAATATAAAAAGCAGCAGCTTAATAACATAACATAGAAACTAAAAAAAAGACGTAAAAATTCTATAAGATTATAGAACAGAAAGAAGGGCTATTCCATAAGGAAAATTAGAAATTCAGATAAAAAAAAAAATTAGGAGATAATAAAAGGCAAGAAGCTAATATCTATAATAATTATATAATATATATACTAGAGATATATATCTTAAATAAGAATATAAAATTCCGTATTAGTAAGTTAAAGATTATCTAATGAAATAACTTAGTAATATAATTACTATAATATAAAAGATAGCAATTTAATAACATAACACTAAAACCAAGAAGGAAATGTAAAGATTCTATAAGATTATAAAATAAGAAGGTGGACTATTCCATAAGGAAGATCAGAAATTCAGATAAAAAAAAATTAAGAGATAATAAAGAGTAAAGAGCTAATATTTATAATAATTATATAACACATACACTAAAAATACTATTAGATATATAAATTAGAGTACTACTAAGAAGAATACTATATTACTAAATACTAGAAAGTTATCTTAAGAGACGGAATGTATAAATGCTAATAAGCACTATAGTTAGCAGAAAATAAATAGTATAAAAAGCTAAGTAGACAAGAATTAGCTATATAAATAAATAAGATATATTAATAAATATCTATATTAATTATAATTAATATAATATACTATCACCCCGTCAGACATCCGGAACTAGGATAGGATTAAAATAAAAAGAATAAAGAAATCTTTTTACTAATATTATAAGTATAAAATAATAACGCCGTAAGCAGAATAATAAGAAAAAAATACTAAATATATATAGCTTCTAATTATATAGAAAAAAACTATAGATAGAATAAACACGCCATATGTGTTAAGGGATTAAAGATAAGAAAAATATTATAATAACTAGTAAATAAAAAAGAACTTAATCTATAGTAAGAATTAGTTTATATGGACTTAGATAAATAACTATTATAGAATAAATGCTAGATAGGATGCTGATAATACTAAACTAAATATTATTAAAAAAAAATATTTAGCTACAGATTCACACAAGAAACTCACATATTAAGAATATTTCTTAAGATAGAAGTATTAGGATTATAGAGAATAAGCTAGAAATGTATATAAAATACTTAATAGAAAAGTATATTAACTTTAGAAATATTTAATCCACAGACCTAAAAAGAAAACACTAAAGAAATAACTACTACTTAAGAGTTAACTATAGATAAAAAACTAAAAGGCTAGTAGACTATAATCAAGCTACTAGAGAGCTAAGAACTAAAGGTTAGAAAGAATATAATACTTATATATATATAGCTAAACTAAAGGAAACATGAAAATAAGCTATACATAAATATATATATTAATAGTAATTAAATACTAGCGCTTATAAATAGTAGAGCTAGTAAAATACTTATATTAAATAAGTAAATATAAAGATACTAAATACTAACTAAAGTTTTAAATAAACCTGTGTGAGTAAGACGCGTAGATAATAGTCTAATAATATTTAAAAAAAATCTAATTAATCTTAAAATAAGAAATGTAACTATTAGAGCAGTAGATTACACAGATAACTACTATATTAAGATTATAAATCTAGGTAGTAAGAATTTTATCTTAGGATAGAATTAGCTAGCATAATAGAACCTGCTAATTAATTAAAAAATAAAGTTTATAAAAACCAGAAAAAACTACTACAGATAAATAAAAGCTATAATATAGATAAAGAAAATAATTTTTTATAACACTATATTTATTATGCTAAATGAATACTAGAAGGAATTTAGAAAATAGTTCTTTAAGAAAGCTAAAGACTAGTTACTAGAATACTAAAACTAGGACTATAAAATCATACTTAAGAAAGAAATGAATTTAAAACTAGAACTATTATATTAAGTACCTATACACTAATAAAAGAAATTATGAGGATTCTTATAAGAAAATTAATAGAAAGAATATATATAAATAAGCTAAAGCAAGATAGCATTACTAATACTCTTTATACTAAAAAAAAAATAAGAAACTAAGATTATATATTAATTATAAATATCTTAATAAAGCTATAGTCAAGAATTACTACTTAATACTACTAATTTTAGAACTTATAGATAAACTCAGAGGAGCAAAATGGTTTAGCCTTTTTAATATTAAAAATAAATACTATTAAATATAAATAACTAAAAGACATAAGTAGATGACTATATTTAAAATAAGATATAAATTATTTAAATACCTAGTCATGCTAATAGGACTCACTAACGTACTAATAATATTCTAGATAATTATTAACTATATACTAAGAAAATACCTAGACGTATTTATAATAGTATATCTTAATAATATATTAGTATATATAAATAGAACGCTAGAAAAACATGTTAAGCACACTAAGAAGATATTACAAAAGCTTAAAAAACATAAGCTATATATTTAAATAGAAAAATATATATTCTATAGAATAGAAATTAAGTTCTTAGGATACTTAGTATCCTAAGACGGAATAACAGTTAACTTAAATAAAATAAGAAATATACTATCTTAGCCTATACTAATAAATATAAAAGAAGTTTATTTTTTTCTTAGATTTATAGGTTTCTGCTGATAATTTATTAAGAATTATTTAAAAATCACATTACCTTTAACGGAATTACTTAAAAAGGATTAATAATTTAAGTAAAAACAACACAAAGAGAACGCTTTTATAATATTAAAAGAAATATTCTAATAACTACTAATACTAAAGATATTTAATTTATGACTTTAAATAGAGATACATGCGGATATATTAGACAGAGCTATAAAAACTATTTTACTATAAATATAAAATAATAGATATAAATATTTAGTAGACTTTTTATCTCATAAACTCATAACTACTAAGTTAAACTATAATATTTATGATAAGAAACTATTGGTAATAGTTTAAGTATTTAAGAAATAGAGACATTACTTAGAAGGAACTAAGTACTAAATTATTATATATTCAGACTATAAGAATCTAATAGCATTTATAATAATAAAAAAATTAAATTAATGATAGGTTAGATAGTGGGAATTAGTTTCTATTTTTAACTTTTAAATACTTTATAAATTAGGAAAAGAAAATATAGTGGCTAATATACTTAATTAAAGAATAGACCACATAAAGGATATACTAGAAATCTATAATATAATACTTAAGTAAAGAATAGACAGATCTCTAGAAAGCTTATAAATAGATATTAAAGCTATAGTTATTATTAAAAACATATAATAAAAATAGATTAGAGAATACAATCATAGACGACTATAATAGTATAAAATAGAAACTATTTTCGTACTAAAAGTACTATAGACTAAACTTATTAGAGACTAACATTTAGCTAAGATACACAAATATTAAGGAATTAAAAAGACTATAAAATAGATTAACAGGCACTTTTAGATCCTAAGCATATAAAAAAAGGTTAGAACTATTCTTTTAGAATAAATTAAGTATAAGAAGAATAAAGTATTAAGATATAAGAAATACAGACTTATGCAATTAATTCCTTTACTAGACCTATTATAGAAATTAGTTATAATAAACTTTATCACGGGAATACTAATAATAACCACCTTTTAAAGCTAATAGTATAACATGATATTAGTTATTATAAACTAATTTATAAAATACACATACTTTAAACCAATGCATATAGAAATTAAAGTAGATAAATTAGTAACTATACTTATTAGACTACTAATAGCATGACATGGATTACCATAAGAATTCATCACTAATAGAGATAAATTATTTATATTAATATTCTAAAAAATATTTATTAAGAAACTAGGAGCCGAGTATTAACTTTTGATAGTATTTTATTTATAAATAGATAGACAGACAGAACAGACAAACCAAACACTAGAATAATATCTATAAATATATATTAATAAATAATAAGATAATTAGATTGACTTACTACTAATAGCTAAGTTTATATATAATTCTGTAAAGTTATTAACTATAGGAAAATTACTATTCTACGTGAACTATAGTTATAAGCCTACAGCTTATTAGAAACCGCAGAGACTAAATAAAATATCAGAATTAGTAAGAATAAAGATTAAGAAGTTATAATAACTTTATTAAGAAATAGTAAGGAAAATTATTTAGAAAGGAGACCTCAACAAGTAACAGAAAGACAAATTTAAAATTAAGGGACTAATTTTTAAGGAGGGGGATAGAGTTTTCCTATTATAAAAAAACTTAAAAATAAAACAACCATCAAAAAAACTAGATTACATTAAATTGGGACTATTTAAGGTTAAAAGATAAACAGGATCTGTGAATTACGAACTATAACTACCTAAGGACATAAGAATCTACTTAGTTTTTCATATTTTATTACTAGAACCAGCACTATAGAATGCTAAACTATAGACAAGACTTAAACTTAAGGAAGATACTACTAAGTATGAAGTCTAGCAGATTTTGGACTATCAGTAGTTTAGGCGTTAGTGGAAGTATTTAGTTAGATAAAAGAGTTACAGACCTAAAGATAACACGTGGGAGCTAATTAGGAACCTAAAGAATAGTTTAGAGCTAATTAACTACTATCATCAGACGAGCCAGAAAGAGCCTGCTCTAAGAATATATCCTAAGAATAAAGCGAATACAGCGCATTCTAATTAAAACTAAAGGATAAAGAGAGTGAGGTGACAGGCTAGGAAGAAGCTTAAACTGCAGGTTATAGTGTGCAAGTTTCTTAACCCCAGGAGCAAGTCTCTTCCTCTTTAAGGGCTTAGATCTCACGAATTAAGGCTATCTCTTGATTAAACATTTCCTTCTCTTTTAAATCCACCTGTGCGAGTTCACGACGAAGTTGTAACTCATAAGCACGAAGTTTAGAACGTTGATCCTTAATGGAATTAAGCTAATGGCGAAGCTTTGCTTTGTTGCGGTCAAGGCAATTCTATTCTGATTACAATATAATTAGATCACACTTCACGTTGCGATTAGCACAGGCTGAGCAACGGCTGGAGCTCAGGTTCACCAGGCAATTGTCGCCTCGGCAGAAACAGTTCAAGCAGGGCGTCGGCATGTGACGGGGTTCGTTACGGATCCGAGAAGCTAGGCGGCGAGCACGTATTAGAGACGACTCAAGACGTGTCATCGTTAGGAAGCTGGGTAGGAAAGAAAGGGAGTTGAGGGTCTTACAGTCTAGAGCACAGAGCGGAAGACCTGCTGCCTTTATACTGCTTATAGAAGGGAGAAACTATCTTCCAAGACGAAGACTTAGAAGAGGGGGATAGTGTTACAGACGGTAACAAGAAGGCAACTGCACCTGAGGAGCTGAAGGAACTGGCAACGACAGCCAATGAGGCTCTTAAGTGGAAACGTATGTTCGAGCTAGAAAGGAAGAACTGCAAGCGGGCACGGGACGCATTGGCACAGGCCAAGGCGAGGGCCAAGAAGCGAGGACAGAGATACAGAACCATGTGGACGGATTCGGAGCATCCACCCACGTGATAAAAGTAGGGCTTGGCAGACAGAGGAGGAGCGAGGTGACAGAACCTCTGGCAGCTCTAGCAGCCTCTAGCAGTATCTAACATACTTCCAGTCAGTATACAATGTACGCACGGAGGATCTTCTATAAGTATGAGGCGTTGGACGGCTCACGGTTACTTTTGATTCTTCATAGTTACTCTAAAATTAAGATTCATACCTCAAGTGAAATAGTTCAATACTATCCTGTTGAATCTTAACTTACAGTAATTGCTTCTTCTTACCTCTACTGAGTTAACTAACTTCCACTAAGTCTAATAAGCTATCTGATTTGGAAGTGAGGGAACTAACTAAAGTATAACACAGTCAGTTAAACAGCTAGTTACTAGTATAATTTATGTTAGTAAGTTAGTAACCTGTAACAGTCTACTGGCCTTCTAGTTTTTTATATATAATTAACTTCTAAGTAGTAGCTGTTTCTTTAATGTTTTTTTCTTAAGTCTATAAATTAAACATCTCTAGAGTTAATATGCTTTCTTATTAAGTATTTTATATATATTTTTTACTTATTCTCTATAATCCTTACATTTCCATTCTAGGAAATATTTTTAGTATATAAGTTTTTTATATAATTCTATAGCTAACTATCCTTTTTAATAGTATTTAGTTTAGTATAATTAATATCCTAGCTAGTATTTATCCCATAACAGCTATTTATATTTATCTGAGTTTAAATTCTATAACTTATTTTTTAAGTTTATATAAACTAATTCTTATTACAGGTTAAATTCTTTCTTACTTGCTAATTATTATAATATTTTCTTTATCTTTAGTCCTTTAATATATATAGTATGTTTATTCTATTTATAGTTTATTCTTATATAATCTAGTACCGTATATATCTAGCACTATTTCTTTATTATCCTATTTATAATATTATTATCTTGTATTTATAATATTATTATCTTGTATTTATAAGATTAGTAAGAAAGTTATTTATTTTTTTTTTTTTATTTTAATTCTAGCCTAATTCTAGGTGTCTGATGGGGTAATAGTATATTATATAACTTATAACTAGTATAAGCATTTATTAATAGATCTTATTTATCTATATAGTAAGTTCTTATTTAGTTAATTCTCTATATTATTTATTTCCTACTAACTATAATATTTATTAGTATTTATATACTCTATCTTTTAAAATAATCTTTTAGTATTTAGTAATATAGTATTCTCTTAAGTAGTACTTTAATTTATATATTTAATAATATTCCTAGTATACGCACTGTATAATTATTATAGACATAAGTTTTTTTCTATTTTTTATTTTATAATTTTTTTTTATTTAAATTTTTAATTCTTCTTTTTAAAGGGTCCTCCTTTCTATTTTATAATCTTATAAAACCTTTATATATCTTCTTAATTCTTAGTGTTATATTATTATATTATTATTTCTTATATTATAGAGATTATATTACTAGTTAGTCCTACTAAATAATTTTTTACTTACTAATATAATATTTTACATTCTATTCTAAGGTGCGTGTGATTTCTATATATTTAATATTATTTTTTTTTAGTTCTCTATATAATAGTTTCCTTAGTAATTTAGTCTTAAGTTTATTCTACTTAGACTATAGCTATTTTAATTTCTTTTAGTATTTTAGTTTAGATATAAGCTTTTTTAACGTCCACTTATTATTATTTATAGTCTTTAATAAAATATCTCTATTTTTTATATTCTAAATAAGATTTTTGTATATAGTATTTTATTTATTCTCTAGCTTACTTTCCTTACTATTTATTAGTAAATACCTTATTATAGTTAATATCTATTTTATTATATGTTTAGGTATTCTTTTTATTTCTTTTAGGTATATAAATTATTAGTCTTCTATATGCCTTCTTTTCTTACTTTTATTAGTACTAATAATTATTAATAGTTACTACTTATTTAATAATTTTAAGCAGTATACTTAGTTATTTGCTTTTAGAGATTTTATTTTTAATTCTATTTTTTAGTCCTTTATAATACATCATTACTAATAGTTAGTTTATTTAAATAAGTTATAATTAAATTTATTTAAACTTTATTATATAATTAGCTGTTAATGTTTACTGCTTAAGTTATTATAATTTTTAGATTACTTCTATTTCTTTATTAATCTCTCTAAAGACTATAATTATTTCTTTTTTAAAGCTTTTATAATTCTTAAAAGCTTGTTATATATTGCTATTATAGTCCGTAAGTTTTATTATTCCTAGGTTAAAGTCTTTATTTACTAGATAATTCCTAGTAAATAGTTTAAACTATCTTATAACTTTTTTTATTATATTTATATTAACCACTGAAATCTAATCTTAGTCTGTTGTAAATAATATTTAATTAAATTAATAATAAAGGTCTATAGCTGTTATAAAGGTCTTAAGTTTATCTCTATTACTATTAAACTTTATAGAAGGCTGTATTTTAGCTATTTTTTTTATAGCCTTTTCTATTACTACCTATTATTATAGATTAACTAGAGTATTATATAACTTTATAATAGCTATTTTTTATTTTTAGATAATTTATTATATACTCTTTTATCCTCCTGATGTACTTCTAGTTGTAGATAAAAATCTTATTATAATTTCTTCTTTACTACTACTTTCTTCTAACGAATAAAGTTCTTATTTATCTTTATAATAGGTTATTATAGATCTTATTTAAATAATATAGTATTAGAATCTATCTAATAGCTTTTTTTATTTTTTTAAGATAGTAATTATAATATTACAGATTACTAACTTACTAATATAATATTAAACTAGTAACTAGTTATCTAATTAATTATATAACGTTAATTAGTTTTCTTACTTTTAGATTAGATAGCTTGTTAGACTTAGTAGAGATTAATTAAACTTAGTTAAAATAAAAAAAAGTAATACAGTAAGTTAAAATTTAATAAGATAGTATTAAACTATTTTACTTAAAATATAAGTCTTAATTTTAAAGTAACTATAAAAAATTAGAAGTAACTATAAGCTATTTAATATCCTATACTTATAATAAATCCTCTATATATATATTATATATTAATTAAAAGTATATTAGATACTACTAGAGAAAATAAAAGAAGATAAGTTCTTATTTTTTTAATTAGTATTTATTAAGTCTATATTTTATTATAGCTAGTTACTTAACTTATTTACTTAATCTAAGTATTATTTCCTATAGAACTTAAACTTACTTTAGAATAGTCCTATTTATAAATTCTGTCTTTACTAGTTTATTTTTACTTTTTAATATTATTTATATATTTTCTTATATTATATTTTTTAGAGTAACGCCTTTTTGGCTACAGCTTCTTCATTATTACAGTCCGTAATAATATAATACTAGTATTATACTTAAATATTTTAAAGCTTATTATATAAAGTAATATTTTCTTAATTATATAATAGTATTTACTTAAGTATTTTATATTATTATAATTACTTTCTTTTTTTAAATAGTTATTTCTAGCTATTAATGTAAAAGTAACTTTATTATATAAAATAAAATAAAAAAAGTAAATAAATAAAACTATTATTATTTATAGTAATTATAAGTAAAATAGTAAAAATTGTTTATTACTAAATAAATATATATATTAGTAAAATGGCCGCCTAGTTTAAAGAAATTACCTACTAATTTTTAAAGTCTTTTTATTTATATTCATGCTAATAAAATAGTCTAGTAAAGGGCTAAATATGGGGTGTGGCTGTGCCTGGTTCAATATGGTCCTATTCTAACGCTCTTTAGTTGACTTACTGTGGTAGCAACCCCGCCACACCTTACCTCAATGGGAAGGGACTGTGGCTAGTGGCGTTGGCTGGATGTGGCACGCTTAACCGCCACAACGTCAACGCCCAAGACAGTTGTTCGGCCCTACCCAACCCCAGTTGCCTCGACTTTCTTAACATCAAAAGTAGACCTTCACAACCCTATGACCGGAGTGGGTCGGCCCTCCTCCTTGCATGTGGTTGGCAATTTTCTACACAAGGTGAGTTTCGTTACCGTTACAAATCACAAACAGGTATGCTTGGAGGATTTGTCCCGTGGGCTACATCTGGACTAGCCTAAATTCTGCATAACAAAGTAAATTTGCTTCGCCTTTGAGGTCGGCGCTTAAACTTCGTTAGCGGCGCAGCAAGGCTGGCGAGCGAAACTTGACTCACTGCTCGTGATTCTATATCGGTCATGTATTTCTGCAAAACCACCAGATACAACGTGAGATCGTTGAGGGGGGTAGACTTTTGCCCGCTCGGTAAGCTCGAGGGAAGAATGAGAACGGTCGACAACCAGCGCCGCGTGTCGGTGGACATGATTCCTCGAAACTGTACGTGTTAAGAGATAAGAAATCCGGGAATTGACTTGGGCAATGTAAAACTTGAACGGCAGGGCTCGAAGGCGGATTGAAGTGTGGACGCTAGTATCGAATTTACGGTAGGCAACTCGCAGTGCTCTCAAGGCACATGTGCTCCCTCTTAAACATCGTACGACGCCTCCAAATACCGTTTCCCGTTTTCTGTATTCCGACGCCTAAACTTTGTGCACTTCGGTATACAGAGTACCGTCGACAGAAATCAGATCGGCAACTTGCTTTCCCTCAACACATCGCAAATTTGAAGGCATCTCCGCACCCCACCGAAGTCTTCGTTCCAACATGCATCTCGTCACTCGAATACAGAGCCAGCGAGATATCACATGCTTCCATCTCCTGTTCCTCGCCCTTCTTGCCAAATATTTTCAAAGTAACATGCTCTCGCTTGCCCATAGGTTCGACAGATCGGTTGTGAAAGCCTCAGCTACAATGAAACCTCGTCTTCCCGTTGTATGCAAAAGGTTCAATATATCATTCCTCGAACGCCCGTCAACTGCTCTGGCCCCCGCAACCCGGAGAGGAAAGAACAACAGAACGCCAGCAGCTCCCTGAGCTAACAACTCGTGACTTACGCGAAGAATCTCCAAAACGTGCCAGTCAATCTTACTTCGAGGCAATATCGGCGCACATGGCGTGTCAGGCCAGCTCCAGTGCATGTGATAGTCATAGGTCCCCGAAAGATAGATGCTGATGGCGTGATAGTAAACGTAGCCGACCAAAAGCTCAGTGTCCGGCTTGCTCGGCATGGTGGTACGAATGCCTCGATTTCGGAAAGTCTGTTCCCATATTGCTGTCTCTACCCACCATTGCTGCAATGATTTCTGTAGAACCAGACCTTCATCGGCTAGCGATTGAGCTAGGGCGCATTGCGTGTCTGTTGACAACTGCGCTGCGTTTTCGCAGAAGTGCAATGTGCGGATGCTCAGATCCGAAAAGCTCGGTAAGATGTCGAACAAAGCTTCTTTGGGATGCCATAAAGCTACCCCTTCGCCCTCCCAGAGTTCCGCTAGAGCAGCGGTCCATTCCCATTCACTAAGAAAGGTAGGCGAGGAGTATATCAAGGAACGAGCGATTTCGAATATCCGAGTAGCAAGGAAGAATGTTCGCTTCTGTAAATTATGGACACCTGGGCAAGCCAAGATTTCAGGGTGCTGGAGACGGAGTATTGTGCATGTCCCGTGCAGGAAGTGCGAGAGCCAATTTGTTCCCGTCGAGTCACGCATCAACTAGTCTATATAAGCTTGCGAAGAGATTGGAAAGGTTATTAACGACGCATACCTCAAAAAGTCCCAGGAGAAATGTTGTCCAGAGAGCGGATGGATCTCCTAGAAACGTGTTCGACGCAATATGATTCTGAACGCAGCGTACAGATCGGTTGTAGGCTTGTAAGGCCTCAGATGTTTCGTAGTTTCCATTTCCTCCAGCAATAGTGAACTGGCCCTGCTGTTTACGATGCAGTGCAGCTACGGCGTGAATTGCGTCCCTTAACGCGGGCGAGGTCTTCCCCATGGCTAGAAGGTCCATGCCAATCGGCACGCTGTCGCTTGTGAGAACGTTCATCGGCAAGAACGAGGTGAAAAAATAGGGAAGATCGCGATCGAATCTCTTCGGGCATGCAGATTGCAGCAGGGGAAATGTGGTCCTGCCTGCCAATGGAGAAGCAGATGTCCTAATTTTGGCGTTAATGTTCGGGGTCTCGCCGACAAATACTGGCGTAAAAATCGTCGGCTTGATTGGTGTCTTGCATGATCGATTCATCCGCTTACAATTCTCGCAAGGGATACCTCCATGACACTTAGTCTTGTTAGCAAGATCATGGCGTACGAGATAAGGGAACCTTGCTTTGATTTTGCGCTTAACACAAGCATCGCAACGTTTCCTTCGTGCTTTACGCCCATCGTAAGGTCCGACATTTAAAGGCATGTGAAGAGTGACTAGAACCAACAGACAAGCAGCGATGCCTCGGTGGCTGACGCGACGATGGCTCGCTAATCTATAGGAATGCGTCGTAGGGCACAACACCGATGCTGCGCAAAAGGTTGAAGGCATGCATCGGGAAACGATGCTGCGCGTTGACGGGTGGTACTTAGAGGCAGCGGGTGCGACTAGCGCGAATGAAGACGCTTGACCTGATTAGGAAGCGAAACAGCGCGTCTAAGCTTTGTCAGGTTAGAACAGCGCGTTCTTGGGAAACGCTGAACAACGTCCATGAAAACTGACTCCAGACACCCACTTATCTGAACGTAATCTACGTACGTGTCTATACGGCTCTTAATGCATGCAGATCAATTCTCCTCCGGTTATTGCAATGCTTCCGGTAGCCTCAGCCCACTTGACTGTATTAAGTCATGATAGAGCGCTTGGAAAGGGCCAAGCTTCGCCGACACTTCTTCCCACTATGTTCGTTTCTCAAGTTTTGCTACATAATGACCCGGAACTCGCAATCTCGTAGAATCAGACGTCTCACTACGACAACTTTTGTCTTTCATCTTCTACACTCCGGCTCTTCGCAACACGCTCATCATTGCATCAACAATCATGGCACTTCGAGCCACCCTTCTCCTCGCATTCCTGGGGCTTTCGCCATCCCCTGTAGTGTCCATAGCTGTGCTTCCAGTCGTTGGATCTCACCGCTTCGATGTGGCAACCACCTCCGCATCGTTGACGGATTCAGGCCGGCTCGATCCGTTCGCAAATGACGGTCGAGTCCGATCAATCATGGTATCTGGTTTTTATCCCGTACCAGCCTGCCACCATGAGCGTCTCAAGCCATACATGCCGCCAGCTACTACCACCTTCCAGGATGACAAGTTCGCCGCTTACGGACTTCCGAACGGCTCTTTCCAATCCTTATATCTTGAGACCTGCAATGGGAGCGCGAACCGCAGTCTTTGTTCCTCCAGCTCTCTACCGCTTGTGTTGTTCTCTGGCGCCCTCGGTACATCACGACTGTTATACAACAGCATGCTTCAAAGTGTCGCCGCAGCTGGATATCTGGTTATATCTATAGACCATCCCTATGACGCCGACATCGTCGAGTTCCCCAATGGCACCATTATCACAGGTGCCGAAATCAGCAGCGACGCCGAAGTTAAGCTCGCCCTCACCACACGCACCGAGGACATTGCTTTCCTGCACCGACAGATTGCGAACGCTTCCATCACAGACAAGCTTTTTCCCGGGCACCTACATGGACATCGCGTACCAAAAACGGCGATCGTTGGGCACTCCCTAGGCGGAGCAGCCGCAGCCGCAACAATGCTGCAAGTCCCTTCTATCCGTGGCGGATTGAACCTCGATGGCACTATGTTTGGGCCCGTTTTGACAGCCGGTCTTGACCGTCCATTCATGTTGATGGGGCATGAGAACAAGACGCAGGAGACGGATCCGTCTTGGAAAGCTATCTGGCCACAGTTGAGGGGATGGAAGAAGGAGTTTGAGGTTCGAGGCACAGCCCATTACAGCTTCTCCGATCTGCCTCTCATCACATCAGTATTGGACCTTCAAAACAAGCTGCAGCCAGAGATCGAACAAGTACTGGGTACCGTGGAGGGTCGCAGAATGATGAAGCTTACTGTTACATATGTGACGGCGTTCCTGGATATGGTGTTGAAATCTGGCTCGGAGGTAATGTTGATTGGCGGCAATGGAGAATTTCCGGAAGTGGCAGAGGTGGCATGATTGAATGGTACTGTTCATTCGTTCTACTAGTAGCCACCTTTCTTCTTGAATATCGCATCGTTTTTCCATGACCCCTCTCCATTGTTAGCCTATTGGCTTCTCCAGCCTAGAAGATGGAGGGGTATGTTGGCAAAACCACGATAGGCAACCTTGCTACCTTGCGCTAATGTGGGCAGAATTTGGTACCGGCAGTGGCCTACGACATCATGAATCACTGATGTCGTCATACTGTCATTACCACCCATTTGATTATTATGTACTTAATCAGTCATTACCTTCAAACATCCCAAGGATGCTTGCTTCATTCAATCCCATTCATTCATTCAAGACAATATATATGAGTACTTCCAGCTGCCAAACGTGACCTCCATCAGGATAGACTTTGGGATGACCTTCACCACGTCACTTCCGGTCAAATTCCTCCTTCTGACGGCAATAGGCAGAATCGAGGACTTGAGATAACTAACTGTTACCGTAATTGGAGCTTGTGGAGATTAAGAGACTGAACAAGATTGCATTAAGGACGTCAGAATTTAGAGGGAGAGCAGAGGCTATATACAGCTGAGAAATGCCAAGCTGACTGATTGTATATCCGACCAGCAGGAGGTCGCTTTTACGGCAACACTAACATTAGTAGGTGTTCACAGGGCGGGGTACGGACATGGTTCGTTGGAGTAAGGCGTCTGCAAGGCGTTGAAAATACAAAAACGAGAGCATCGACACTACAGAGTATCTGAGGGCAGATATTCAGTATTCGATGACGCAGAAAGAGTCTATAGATGACATGAGAATATGTCAAGCCGGAAAATCTTTTAGTGGATTTTACATACAGTAGGCTCCGAAAAGCTACGCAGGGCAAATTAAGGCAATATTCTGAAGCAAATATAGCGGCGAGCCCGATCGAGGCAGGACGAGACATGTGAGGCATTTTGGGAAAAAAAGAACCGCCGTATAATGTTGAATGATTTAGAACTACCCCAAAATAACGCAAGCCGTTGCGCTCAGCCTGTTGTGTGTAGAACCGGATCTTATCATAACCTGCCTGACTCTTACCGCTACCCCTCGCCAACTCATCAAACGTCACCTCTTGGCTATCCTGCTAGGTATACGAGAGTATCGCATAAGGAGGGAGTTTGTCGTCGCCAATTAAGTCCTTCGTCCTGCTGAAGTTACCTGTGCTGTACCATCTTAAAAGCCGCATTGCGTCACGGACGCTATTGGCAGGCGCAAACCGTGGAAATAGGTCTAGGAGCCTCAAACGCAAAAAGGCTAGAGGAAGTGACAGGAGCACGGCAACTCTCTCGCCTGTCAAGGACATTAGCTCCAGCTGTCGAGGAAGCTGGGAGTGCGGGAAAGTGATGCAGGAAAGCCCCATTTGAGAGATGAGTCGGTTCAAGAGATGGGCGGTTAGGATAGGCTGTGCTCTAAGCACGCGAGGCTGAAGGTACAGCCCAGAGTGTAGCGGAATGAGGCTGATGCAGGCAACCTTAAGAACACATGATCGTGAACAAAGTTTGACGCAGTGATCACGTTAGTAGGGAGGAGGGCCGACCCGCTCCGGCCATAGGGTTGTGAGGGTCTGCTTTTTGAGGTTAGAAAGTAGAGAGAATGGGGCAACTGTGGTTGACGTTGAAACCAACAATTGACTTAAAAGTCTTGGCCACCCAGTCGGGTCAGCCACCCCGGTCGAGTCACCCCAAAACTCACCAAAAGTCACATTTTCAAAGCCTGATAATTCCATAACGACGAAGCCAAAATTGCTAAGATTTCTGATTTATGTATTTTAAGATGGCCCAATGATGTTTTACTTACACGTGACGTATCCAAATAAGGGCGCTATGCTAATACCAAGAAAACAGGGAGGAAAGGTCAAGAAATTTGAATGGAAAAAAAGCGTTTTCCCTTCACATTTCAATCACGCTTAAGAAAAGATGTAGAGAGTATTTTATCCTTAATTCTATTACCTTAAAGCTGTAGCATTTGGAATTTCATATAATTTGACCTAATGGTTGTTCAGATGCAGAGCTTTGAAAATGCGACATTTTGGTGAGTTTTGGGGTGACTCGACCCGGGGGGTGACTCGACCCGGGGGGTGACTCGACCCGGTGGCCAAGACTTTAAGCGTAATGCTATGGCAGTAAAGCACTACAGCATCTACAAGCCACATATAGATTAATGTAACACAGGTACTAAGTTAACTAACCCGTTGAAAATTTCCTAACTCTAATAACGATTCTTGTAATTACTACTTAACTTTAGAATACTATTTATTTTATGTTATAATATATAGCTATATTTAAGTTATAAACTTTTCTAAAAAAAAAAATTGTAGTATACTATACTACTTTTAATACTATTTATAATAAAAAAATAACTAATATTAAAAAAATTAATAGTTTTTTAACTACTATTAAAACTATAACTAAAAGTTAGTACTAAAAATGTTTTTTAAAAAGTTAAATATTAACAGAAAATACTAGTAATTTTTTTACTTTTCTATAGTTTTTAAACAAGTTTTTATATTACTTTTTAAACTTAATATTTTTCTATTTTTTTAATACTTAATAAAATTTATAACTATAAAAACAATATAATATATTTACTATACATATTTTTTTTATTTATTAATATTTAATTTAAAAGTAGCTATTTTATATATATAATATAGTAATAAAAGTAATAACTAAAAGATATAAAAAATATAAAAAATATATAAAAAAAAGTTAGTATTAATATTAACAAACTTTTACTAATAAAAATAAGTAATATAATATTTTATTTTAATAAGTTTTTTAATAAAATTAAAGTTTAACTATATATGAACAAATTAAGGTAAATTTTATAAATAATTTCTATTTTAATATATATTATTATACTTATACTATAGTTAGTATTTAATTTAAAAAGTAAAAAATATAGCTTTTTAGGTTATATTTATTTTATTTTTATATAAGTATATATTACTATTAATAGTATAAAAATTATTGTTTTTTATATTTATATTTTTATTATTATTTAAATAAATAGTTTTATAGTTAATATTATTATTATATAAACTACTTTTTTAAGTTTATACTTTACTATATTAAACTTTAATTAAAATAAAAGTTTAATACTTTATTATTGAGCGTAGCAGAGCTTCTTTCTATTTAAATAGAAAGATTTTTAATATAAAACTCTACTAAAATAGCACTAAGGTTTCTTATATTCTTATTAGTTAAAAAAAAATTAATATTATGTAATTAGGCTCTAGTTACTGCGCTAGAGGAATATTAAAACTTTTTTATATAATTAATACTTATTACTAGAAATATAATCTTTTACTAGTTAGATATATAATTTACTAGCTTATTATTTCTTTACTATATATAGCTTCTACTTATTTTCTAGATTTTCAGGTCTTTAATTTAATTTTATTTAGTTTCTTAATCTTTATAAGCTTTAATCTTGGTAATAATATTTTAATATCTTAATTATTTCTTACGTAGCATTTTTAATGCTGTTTATTTTCTAATATTATTTTTCTTTTAATACTGTTTTTCTTTTAATATTGTTTCTTTTCTAATATTACTTCTTTTTTTATTACTACTTCTCTTTCTATTACTATTTCTTTCTCTATTACTATTTCTTTTTCTATTACTGTTTTTTTTTCTATTACTGTTTTTTTTATTACTACTTCTTTCTTTATTACTGCTTCTTTCTTTATTACTATTTTTCTTTTTATTACTACTTTTTTTTCTATTACTGCTTTTTTTTTTTATTACTACTTCTCTTTTTATTACTACTTCTTTTTTTATTATTACTTCTCTCTTTATTACTACTTCTCTTTTTATTACTACTTTTCTTTTTATTATTACTTTTTTTTTATTATTGCTTTTTTCTTTATTATTGCTTCTTTAACTCTACTATTTTTATGCTATTTTTCTTTTTAATACTACTAATCTAACTCTACTACTCTTATGCTGCTTTTCTTATATTATTTTTTTTATACTACTTTTTTTATATTACTTCTTTTATACTACTTCTCTAATACTATTTTCTTTTACTATTTCTTTAATGCTATTTTTTTTCTATAATTTTTTTAACACTACTTTTCTAGTATAGTTTTTTTAATACTATTTTTTTTTAGCTACTTTTTTAATAGCTCTATTTTTTTTAACTATAGCTTCTCTAATAGTACTGCTTTTTTATAACTACTTTTCTAATACTATTTTTTTAATATAGTTTCTGTAATATAGCTTTTTAATACTACTTTTTTCTCACACTAGTTCTATTTCTTTTATATTAGTTTTATTTCTTTTATATTAATTCTATTTCTCTTATGCTGGTTTTACTTCTCTTATACTAATTCTCTTATACTAGTTTTTTAATACTAGTTTTTTAATACTGCTTTTCTAATACTGTTTTTTAAATATTACTTTTTAAACACTATTTTTTATATACTACTTTTTTAATACTACTTTTTAGATACTATTTTTTATACACTACTTTTCTAATACTACTTTTTTAATACTGTTTTTTAAATACTACTTTTTATATACTACTTTTCTAATATAATTTTTTTAATATTATTTTTTAAATATTATTTCTTAAACGCTGCTTTTTACATGCTGTTTTTTAAATACTATTTTTTAAATACTACTTTTTATATACTACTTTTCTAACGCTGTCTTTTTAACACTATTTTTTAAATACTACTTTTTAAATACTACTTTTTAAATACTGTTTTTTAAATACTACTTTTTATATACTACTTTTTTAATACTACTTTTCTAATATTATTTCTTAGATACTACTTTTTAAATACTGTTTTTTAGATATTATTTTTTAGATACTACTTTTTAAACGCTGCTTCTTAAACACTATTTTTTAAATACTATATTTTAAATACTGCTTTTCTAATATAGTTTTTTTAATATTATTTTTTAAATACTATTTTTTAAACACTGCTTTTTAAATGCTACTTTTTAAATACTATTTTTTAAATACTACTTTTTAAACACTACTTTTTATATACTGCTTTTCTAATATTATTTCTTTTCTATTACTTTTCTTTTATTATTTTTTTTATACTACTTTTCTATAACTACTCTTTTTATATAGGTTATTTTATACTACTTGTTACTAAGTATAGTAAAGTCCTTTAATATTTATATTAGCTTTAGTATTTTAATTATTATATTTAGTATTTAATAAATAACTATAAATTTAATAATATTAAGTTATAAAAATTACTTAACTAATATTATTAAAAAGTTATATTTAGTTATTAATAAGTTTAAAAATATTTTATTATAATAAATAGTTACTACTAATAATAGCTTATTTTTATAAATTAACTAAAATTAGTACTAGTTTCTTTAATATATAAAAATTAATTATATTAATATATTTTAAGTATTAAGTACTAACTTTTTAATAAATAGAATTTTTTTATACTTATTTTTATATTAAAGTAAATTTGTGTAAAACTATACTAAGTTTTTTACATTTTACTTAATATTTTAATAAAAGTTTTTACTTTTATTTAAGTTATAAGTTATAAAATAAAATTATAAAAAATATATATAGTTTATTTTATATAAAAATTAACTATAAAATTATATTTAATATTTTTATTAATTTTGTTTTTTAAATAATTACATATATATATAGTTTTATAAAATATTATATTTTAAAATTTTTAAGTATATACTTTATATTTAATAAATTATTTATTACTTTTTTTTTTAAAAAAAAAAGTACTAAACTAAATACTTGTTTTATTATTTTTAGCTTTAAAATATAGTATAAAGTATTTTTAAATATTTATTAAAGTTATTATAAATAATTTAATAACATTTTTTATAAGTATTCTAATCTTTTAAGTTCAATAATTACTTTACTTTAGTTTTTACGTAATATAATAACATTTTATATATATATATATATATATATATATATATTATTTAATGTAAACAATTTTTCAAATAATATTAATAAATTTAGTTAAAAAAAGTTTATTTTATAAATATAAAAACTTATATAATTAAATTATATAGTTTACTAATTTTACTAATTTTATTATATTATATTTATTTTAATTTATATACTATTCAAAAAAATTATAAATTATAAAAAAGAGTACTTATTTATTATATATTAAATACTTACTATTATAAAACTTATTATTTAATTAAGTATTTATTATTATAGCTTAGTTTTATTTAATTTTTATAGTTTTATTTAATAACGTTATTTAAGTAATATTACTTTTATAGTATTTTTTACTTTTATTTTATTTTAATAGTTTAGTTTTTTTTTATTTTATGTTTTGCTATTATTTTTAAATATATTAATTATTTATAATACTATTACATTTTATTTAAACATGTTTTTAGTTTTAATTAAAAAAGTAAGTTTAATTTATATAAATAAAGTTAGTTTTAAAGTTACTTATTTAATATTTTTAAAGTTATTTTTATACTTAAAATTTTATAGTATTTATAGTTAATAGTTAAATTTTTATAAAATTATTTATATTATAAATTTAAATATTAATTACTATTTTTAATACTTTATATTAACTAAAGTTTTAGTAGTCTAGTCTTTTACTTTATAAGTTATTAAACTTAATATATAAAATTGTTTAAAAATTAAGTAATTTTATAATATAGTACTTATTATTTATATAATTTATAAAAGTTATAAATTTAAAAGCTAATAAATATTAAATATTTATGTATATTATAAAATAAGTATTTTTAAAACATACAAAAATATATTTAAAAAAACTATATAAAAAGTATTTTTTATAAATATATATATAGTTTTTAAAGTATATTATAACTATAAATTAGTAATATAATTAAGTTTTTTAATAAATATAAATTTTATTACTTATACTTTTTAGTAAATATATATAATAGCTAGTTAGTTTATTTAGTATATTTACTTATAAAAGCTTATTAATATAACTAGTATAAGTTTTTTTACTTTAAATTAAAAAGTATAAATTACTTTTAAACAAATAGTTTATATACTTAGTATAAAGTATGTTACTAGTAAGTATAGTAAGTTTATTATAATATAATTAAATTTATATAATGTATTTAATAAGTGAATGGCCTAGACAAGCGAGCGGCCTACCTTAAAACTTACTAAAAAATCAAGAATTTGCACATAAATATCTTAACAACTACTTGATAATAAATCCTAGAAATTTAATAGATACTTAATAGTGCTCCAAGATTAATGCCATTAAATTTTTAAGAACTAGTAATTAATAGTTATTAAGATAGTACTATTTTAGCCTCTAAATTTACTTTTTCTTAAATATCTCAATAATGTTTAACTGCTAGCTCCTAAAAATCTAATAGTGTCTATTTTAGATTACTATTAAGTACCTATTAAATTTCTAGGATTTATTATTAAGTAGTTATTAAGATATTTATGTGCAAATCCTTGATTTTTTAGTAAGTTTTAAAATAGGCTACTTACTTATCTAGGCCATTCACTTATCAAATACGTTAATACTTAATAAAACTAATTTAATAAAATTAGTAAAAACTATAAGTATATTTTATTAAAAAATATTAAACTTAAATAGTAGACTTTAAATAAAGTAAAAATATATTATTAATAAATATAATAGTTTTAATAAGTTTAGTAACTTTAATTAAATAAAAGATTTTAGTAAATTAAAAATTTTAGTTAGTTAAAAAAAGTTTTTAGTTAATAATTATAGTAAAAAAGTATAATATTATGAAATTTTAAAATTATATAAAAGTTGATTTTTTCTACTAATTATAAAAGTAAGAATATTTTTATTTACTAACTAACATAATTATATAATATTATATAGTATTATACTTTTATGTAATATTTTATGCTAATATTTATAATATTATATACTTAAAATAAATACTTTTACTTATTATAAAATTTTTAGATAATATAAAGTTAAAAATAAAAATTAGTTTTAAACTAATTTATATAAATAAAAACTTAATTAAAAACTATAAATTTATATTTTAAATTATAACCTATATACTTAAAATAATAACAAAAAAATTTACTAAATACTAATATTTTTAGTAATATTAGTTTTTATATAGTATTAATATTAAATAATTTAAATTCCGAATTTAATTTATAAAATAACAATAAAACTTAGTTTTAGTTATTATTAAAAAAAAGGTATTATAAAAAGAAAGCTTATAATAAATAAAAAGTATAAACGTTTAAATTAAAAATTTTAAAAAATAATAATATAAATTATAAAAATTATAAAAATATAAAAATATAAAAATATAAAAATATAAAAATATAAAAATATAAAAATATAAAAATATAAAAATATAAAAATATAGCTATATAATATATAAATAGTTATAAAAAACTAAAAACTTTAATAATAAGCTAATAAATTAAAATAAAACTATTACGTATTTTATATAATTAATAGTTAATAAAAAAATGTAATAAAATACTTAACAAAATAGTATAGTAAAATTATAATAATAGTAAAGTATATAATATTACTAGAGTTTAAAATACTAATTAATAATAATTAAAAATAAGTATTAAAAACTAAATTAGTAAACAACTTATTAAAAAATTAAGGCAAAGTATATAAGTTATAAACAAAATTTATAGAAATTTATTTAGTTTTTATAAATAATAAATTTTTAAAAAGTAAAATAAATTATAGTAACAAAACCTATAAATAAAATTTTTTATAATTTTTTTTGTTTAATTTACTTTTTATAATTACTTTTTATAATTACTTTTATATTTTAAGTTTAAGAAAATATTTAAGTTTATAATAAAACTTATTTTAATTTTTTTATATTTTATTAAAATTTTTATATTAGTACTTAATTACTTTAAATTTTTTTAAAAGTTAAGTTTACTAAATATAGTTAAACTTTAAATAAACAAGTACTATTTACTTAAAAACTAATGTTATTAATTTAAGGTAAATTTTTAATATAATATAGTGTTTTATAATTACTATATTAATTATAAAAAAATAGATTTATTAATAAAATATAATAAATATACTAATAATATATATGTTGTATAAAAAAAGTTATATAAAAAAAATTAAATAAAGTATTAAATTTTAGTTATATAAAAATTTAATAATTTTTAATATAAAATAATTATAATTTAATTATATAATATTAATTTTTTTTAATCAGTAAAAAATATAAAATACTTTAATACTATTTTAGTAAATATTTAAACTAGAAAATAAAAATTATTTAAATAAAAAAGTTTTATTATACTTAATAATAATGCAAAATAACCTAAATTAAAATAATAATATAAATGTTATAAACTAAAAACTATTATATTTTAATTAAATTATAATATAAAAAAGTTTTATTTACTTTTTATAGTTTATAATAATACTAATATTAATACTAAACTATTAGCTATTAGTTTTTAAATACTTACTTTTTACTTATTATATTAAAATATTATAATTATAGTAAATAAACTATATAAAATAAAGTATTTTAAAGTAATAAAAATAAAACTAATACTTTATATAAATATTTAGTTATATTATTATTAAAAAAGTTTATTTAAAGTATAATATAAATATTAAAAAATATTAGTAAATATTTTTAATTAAAAAAGTAGAATATAAAAAAAATTTATATAATAATTATATAATTTATTTTTAACTAAGTTATATATATAAAGTAGTATATTATAATTATATTAATACTATAATAATTTAAAAAAAA
>ML994679.1:2806-137370 GCA_010093925.1 Zopfia rhizophila CBS 207.26 | reverse complement strand
ATTTATGTATTTTAAGATGGCCCAATGATGTTTTACTTACACGTGACGTATCCAAATAAGGGCGCTATGCTAATACCAAGAAAACAGGGAGGAAAGGTCAAGAAATTTGAATGGAAAAAAAGCGTTTTCCCTTCACATTTCAATCACGCTTAAGAAAAGATGTAGAGAGTATTTTATCCTTAATTCTATTACCTTAAAGCTGTAGCATTTGGAATTTCATATAATTTGACCTAATGGTTGTTCAGATGCAGAGCTTTGAAAATGCGACATTTTGGTGAGTTTTTGGGTGACTCGACCCGGGGGTGACTCGACCCGGGGGGTGACTCGACCCGGTGGCCAAGACTTTAAGCGTAATGCTATGGCAGTAAAGCACTACAGCATCTACAAGCCACATATAGATTAATGTAACACAGGTACTAAGTTAACTAACCCGTTGAAAATTTCCTAACTCTAATAACGATTCTTGTAATTACTACTTAACTTTAGAATACTATTTATTTTATGTTATAATATATAGCTATATTTAAGTTATAAACTTTTCTAAAAAAAAAAATTGTAGTATACTATACTACTTTTAATACTATTTATAATAAAAAAATAACTAATATTAAAAAATTAATAGTTTTTTAACTACTATTAAAACTATAACTAAAAGTTAGTACTAAAAATGTTTTTTAAAAAGTTAAATATTAACAGAAAATACTAGTAATTTTTTTACTTTTCTATAGTTTTTAAACAAGTTTTTATATTACTTTTTAAACTTAATATTTTTCTATTTTTTTAATACTTAATAAAATTTATAACTATAAAAACAATATAATATATTTACTATACATATTTTTTTTATTTATTAATATTTAATTTAAAAGTAGCTATTTTATATATATAATATAGTAATAAAAGTAATAACTAAAAGATATAAAAAATATAAAAAAATATATAAAAAAAGTTAGTATTAATATTAACAAACTTTTACTAATAAAAATAAGTAATATAATATTTTATTTTAATAAGTTTTTTAATAAAATTAAAGTTTAACTATATATGAACAAATTAAGGTAAATTTTATAAATAATTTCTATTTTATATATTATATTATACTTATACTATAGTTAGTATTTAATTTAAAAAGTAAAAAATATAGCTTTTTAGGTTATATTTATTTTATTTTTATATAAGTATATATTACTATTAATAGTATAAAAATTATTGTTTTTTATATTTATATTTTTATTATTATTTAAATAAATAGTTTTATAGTTAATATTATTATTATATAAAACTACTTTTTTAAGTTTATACTTTACTATATTAAACTTTAATTAAAATAAAAGTTTAATACTTTATTATTGAGCGTAGCAGAGCTTCTTTAAAACATTAGTTTAAATATAAAGTTTTTTAATATTAAGGCTTTTTTACTTATAGCTTTTTTACTAAGGTATTCTTATTTTCTTATTATTTTTAAAGAGGCTTAATTTTATGTATATTAGGCTTTAGTTACTTTGCTATATTTATATTAATATTTTTTTATTATAATTAATGCTTTATTTACTAGTTTTTTACTTTTTTTATACTAGCATTAGATATATTATTTACTAGCTTATTATTTTTTTACTAATTTATAGCTTCTACTTATTTTGCTAGATTTTCAGGTTTTTATATTTTTATTTTTAATTTAGTTTCTTAATTTGTTATAAGCTTTATTCTTGTTAATAGTGAATTTTTTAACTTAATTTTAATTATTTCTTACTTAGCATTTTATTATGCTGTTTATTTTCTAATATTATTTTTCTTTTAATACTGTTTTCGTTTTTAAATATTGTTTGTTTTCTAATATTACTTTTTTTAAATATAATTACTACTTTTCTTTTTAAAATTTCTATAGTTTTTTAAAACTCTTTTACTATTTAAACTATAGTTTTTTAACTTATTTTTACTTAAGTTTTTTTTTCTATTACTGTATTAGTTTTATTACTATTTATTTATTTATTACTGTTCTTTCTTTATTACTATTTTTATTTTTATTACTAATTTTTTTTACTATTATGCTTTTTTTTTTTATTACTAGTTGTATTTTTATTACTACTTATTTTTTTTTTATTACTTTTGTTTTTTATTAATAATTTACTATTCTTTTTAGTACTTTTCTTTTTTATTATAATATTTTTTTTTTATTATTGCTTTTTACTTTATTATTACTTATAATTAAATTGAATTTTTTATGCTTTTTATCTTTTTAAGTTATTATAATCCTTTAATTAGTAGTTTCTATTATACTTATTTTAATATTAGTTTTTTTTTATACTTAGTTATTAGTTATAATATTATTTTATACTTACTTATCTTATTTTATTTTCTTATAATTACTTTTTTAATAAGTTATTAAATAGTTTTCTATAATTTTTTTTAATACACTAGTAATATATAATATAGTTTTTTTAATTTTATTTTTTTTTAAGTAATTAATAAAAGATATATGTATTAAACTATATTACTTAATAATTCCTTAATTTAGAAATAAACTTCTTAATTTTAAAATAACTATAGAAAATTAAAAGGAACTATAAGCTATTTAATGTTTTATATTTATAGTATATTAAATACTACTAAAATATAATAGAAATAGTTTTTTTTATTTTCTTAATTTTAAACTATTTATTAAGTCTTAATTTTATACTTTATTATATGTATTTATATTACTTTTTATAAATTTTAAACTTAATATAAAGTACCTTTTCTTAACTTAATTTATTATTAGTTTACTTTAACTCTTTTATATATTTTATATATTTTTTTATACTTTTTTAGTTAAAGTTACTATTTTATTATAATTTATAACAAAAATAACAAGTTTATGTTAAAAAATAAAGTTTTTTATTTAGATAATATAAGCTTTATTTATAGTTCTTATATTATACTTAAGTAGTTTACTTTAATATTTATTATAAAACTTTTTTTATTTCTTTTATTTCTTTATTTATTTAACATTTTTATTTTACTTTTAATTTTTCTTACTTTTAATTTATATTAACAACTTTTATTTAACTGTTTTTTATAATATTTTTTATTAAAATTTAGTTATTTATTTATAAAAGTTAAGTTATTTTATTATAATATTTAATTATTTTATTACTTTACTATTTTTATTATATTTTTTTATAGGTTAAGTATTTTAGTTTTTATACACATTAAAGTTTACTTAATAACATACTATTAATTTTTTTATTTATAATAAATTTATAAGTAATATAATAAGTTTTTTTTTACTTTAATTTTTTTTAATTTGTATAACTTTTTTACTTAAAACTATATTTATAATTAAAAAATAGTTTTTTATTTATTATATAGTTTAATATTTTACTATATAACTAAGTTACTTATTTTTTTTTAAATTATTATAGTATTAATATAATTATAATATACTACTTTATATATATAACTTAGTTAAAAATAAATTATATAATTATTATATAAATTTTTTTTTATTCTACTTTTTTATTAAAAATATTTACTAATATTTTTAATATTTATATTATACTTTAAATAAACTTTTTTAATAATAATATAACTAAATATTTATATAAAGTATTAGTTTTATTTTTATTACTTTAAAATACTTTATTTTATATAGTTTATTTACTATAATTATAATATTTTAATATAATAAGTAAAAAGTAAGTATTTAAAAACTAATAGCTAATAGTTTAGTATTAATATTAGTATTATTATAAACTATAAAAAGTAAATAAAACTTTTTTATATTATAATTTAATTAAAATATAATAGTTTTTAGTTTATAACATTTATATTATTATTTTAATTTAGGTTATTTTGCATTATTATTAAGTATAATAAAACTTTTTTATTTAAATAATTTTTATTTTCTAGTTTAAATATTTACTAAAATAGTATTAAAGTATTTTATATTTTTTACTGATTAAAAAAAATTAATATTATATAATTAAATTATAATTATTTTATATTAAAAATTATTAAATTTTTATATAACTAAAATTTAATACTTTATTTAATTTTTTTTATATAACTTTTTTTATACAACATATATATTATTAGTATATTTATTATATTTTATTAATAAATCTATTTTTTTATAATTAATATAGTAATTATAAAACACTATATTATATTAAAAATTTACCTTAAATTAATAACATTAGTTTTTAAGTAAATAGTACTTGTTTATTTAAAGTTTAACTATATTTAGTAAACTTAACTTTTAAAAAAATTTAAAGTAATTAAGTACTAATATAAAAATTTTAATAAAATATAAAAAAATTAAAATAAGTTTTATTATAAACTTAAATATTTTCTTAAACTTAAAATATAAAAGTAATTATAAAAAGTAATTATAAAAAGTAAATTAAACAAAAAAATTATAAAAAATTTTATTTATAGGTTTTGTTACTATAATTTATTTTACTTTTTAAAAATTTATTATTTATAAAAACTAAATAAATTTCTATAAATTTTGTTTATAACTTATATACTTTGCCTTAATTTTTTAATAAGTTGTTTACTAATTTAGTTTTTAATACTTATTTTTAATTATTATTAATTAGTATTTTAAACTCTAGTAATATTATATACTTTACTATTATTATAATTTTACTATACTATTTTGTTAAGTATTTTATTACATTTTTTTATTAACTATTAATTATATAAAATACGTAATAGTTTTATTTAATAGCTTATTATTAAAGTTTTTAGTTTTTTATAACTATTTATATATTATTATATAGCTATATATTTATATTTTATATTTTTATATTTTTATATTTTTATATTTTTATATTTTTATATTTTTATATTTTTATATTTTTATAATTTTTATAATTTATATTATTATTTTTTAAAATTTTTAATTTAAACGTTTATACTTTTTATTTTATTATAAGCTTTCTTTTATAATACCTTTTTTTTAATAATAACTAAAACTAAGTTTTATTGTTATTTTATAAATTAAATTCGGAATTTAAATTATTTAATATTAATACTATATAAAAACTAATATTACTAAAAATATTAGTATTTAGTAAATTTTTTTGTTATTATTTTAAGTATATAGGTTATAATTTAAAATATAAATTTATAGTTTTTAATTAAGTTTTTATTTATATAAATTAGTTTAAAACTAATTTTTATTTTTAACTTTATATTATCTAAAAATTTATAATAAGTAAAAGTATTTATTTTAAGTATATAATATTATAAATATTAGCATAAAATATTACATAAAAGTATAATACTATATAATATTATATAATTATGTTAGTTAGTAAATAAAAATATTCTTACTTTTATAATTAGTAGAAAAAATCAACTTTTATATAATTTTAAAATTTCATAATATTATACTTTTTTACTATAATTATTAACTAAAAACTTTTTTTAACTAACTAAAATTTTTAATTTACTAAAATCTTTTATTTAATTAAAGTTACTAAACTTATTAAAACTATTATATTTATTAATAATATATTTTTACTTTATTTAAAGTCTACTATTTAAGTTTAATATTTTTTAATAAAATATACTTATAGTTTTTACTAATTTTATTAAATTAGTTTTATTAAGTATTAACGTATTTGATAAGTGAATGGCCTAGATAAGTAAGTAGCCTATTTTAAAACTTACTAAAAAATCAAGGATTTGCACATAAATATCTTAATAACTACTTAATAATAAATCCTAGAAATTTAATAGGTACTTAATAGTAATCTAAAATAGACACTATTAGATTTTTAGGAGCTAGCAGTTAAACATTATTGAGATATTTAAGAAAAAGTAAATTTAGAGGCTAAAATAGTACTATCTTAATAACTATTAATTACTAGTTCTTAAAAATTTAATGGCATTAATCTTGGAGCACTATTAAGTATCTATTAAATTTCTAGGATTTATTATCAAGTAGTTGTTAAGATATTTATGTGCAAATTCTTGATTTTTTAGTAAGTTTTAAGGTAGGCCGCTCGCTTGTCTAGGCCATTCACTTATTAAATACATTATATAAATTTAATTATATTATAATAAACTTACTATACTTACTAGTAACATACTTTATACTAAGTATATAAACTATTTGTTTAAAAGTAATTTATACTTTTTAATTTAAAGTAAAAAAACTTATACTAGTTATATTAATAAGCTTTTATAAGTAAATATACTAAATAAACTAACTAGCTATTATATATATTTACTAAAAAGTATAAGTAATAAAATTTATATTTATTAAAAAACTTAATTATATTACTAATTTATAGTTATAATATACTTTAAAAACTATATATATATTTATAAAAAATACTTTTTATATAGTTTTTTTAAATATATTTTTGTATGTTTTAAAAATACTTATTTTATAATATACATAAATATTTAATATTTATTAGCTTTTAAATTTATAACTTTTATAAATTATATAAATAATAAGTACTATATTATAAAATTACTTAATTTTTAAACAATTTTATATATTAAGTTTAATAACTTATAAAGTAAAAGACTAGACTACTAAAACTTTAGTTAATATAAAGTATTAAAAATAGTAATTAATATTTAAATTTATAATATAAATAATTTTATAAAAATTTAACTATTAACTATAAATACTATAAAATTTTAAGTATAAAAATAACTTTAAAAATATTAAATAAGTAACTTTAAAACTAACTTTATTTATATAAATTAAACTTACTTTTTTAATTAAAACTAAAAACATGTTTAAATAAAATGTAATAGTATTATAAATAATTAATATATTTAAAAATAATAGCAAAACATAAAATAAAAAAAAACTAAACTATTAAAATAAAATAAAAGTAAAAAATACTATAAAAGTAATATTACTTAAATAACGTTATTAAATAAAACTATAAAAATTAAATAAAACTAAGCTATAATAATAAATACTTAATTAAATAATAAGTTTTATAATAGTAAGTATTTAATATATAATAAATAAGTACTCTTTTTTATAATTTATAATTTTTTTGAATAGTATATAAATTAAAAATAAATATAATATAATAAAATTAGTAAAATTAGTAAACTATATAATTTAATTATATAAGTTTTTATATTTATAAAATAAACTTTTTTTAACTAAATTTATTAATATTATTTGAAAAATTGTTTACATTAAATAATATATATATATATATATATATATATATATATAAATGTTATTATATTACGTAAAAACTAAAGTAAAGTAATTATTGAACTTAAAAGATTAGAATACTTATAAAAAATGTTATTAAATTATTTATAATAACTTTAATAAATATTTAAAAATACTTTATACTATATTTTAAAGCTAAAAATAATAAAACAAGTATTTAGTTTAGTACTTTTTTTTTTAAAAAAAAAGTAATAAATAATTTATTAAATATAAAGTATATACTTAAAAATTTTAAAATATAATATTTTATAAACTATATATATATGTAATTATTTAAAAAACAAAATTAATAAAAATATTAAATATAATTTTATAGTTAATTTTTATATAAAATAAACTATATATATTTTTTATAATTTTATTTTATAACTTATAACTTAAATAAAAGTAAAAACTTTTATTAAAATATTAAGTAAAATGTAAAAAACTTAGTATAGTTTTACACAAATTTACTTTAATATAAAAATAAGTATAAAAAAATTCTATTTATTAAAAAGTTAGTACTTAATACTTAAAATATATTAATATAATTAATTTTTATATATTAAAGAAACTAGTACTAATTTTAGTTAATTTATAAAAATAAGCTATTATTAGTAGTAACTATTTATTATAATAAAATATTTTTAAACTTATTAATAACTAAATATAACTTTTTAATAATATTAGTTAAGTAATTTTTATAACTTAATATTATTAAATTTATAGTTATTTATTAAATACTAAATATAATAATTAAAATACTAAAGCTAATATAAATATTAAAGGACTTTACTATACTTAGTAACAAGTAGTATAAAATAACCTATATAAAAAGAGTAGTTATAGAAAAGTAGTATAAAAAAAATAATAAAAGAAAAGTAATAGAAAAGAAATAATATTAGAAAAGCAGTATATAAAAAGTAGTGTTTAAAAAGTAGTATTTAAAAAATAGTATTTAAAAAGTAGCATTTAAAAAGCAGTGTTTAAAAAATAGTATTTAAAAAATAATAATTTAAAAAAACTATATTAGAAAAGCAGTATTTAAAATATAGTATTTAAAAAATAGTGTTTAAGAAGCAGCGTTTAAAAAGTAGTATCTAAAAATAATATCTAAAAAACAGTATTTAAAAAGTAGTATCTAAGAAATAATATTAGAAAAGTAGTATTAAAAAAGTAGTATATAAAAAGTAGTATTTAAAAAACAGTATTTAAAAAGTAGTATTTAAAAAGTAGTATTTAAAAAATAGTGTTAAAAAGACAGCGTTAGAAAAATATAATAAAAAATAGTATTGTAATAAAATAGTATTTAAAAAACAGCATGTAAAAAGCAGCGTTTAAGAAATAATATTAAAAAAATAATATTAAAAAAATTATATAAAAAAGTATATATAAAAGTAGTATTTAAAAAACAGTATTAAAAAAGTAGTATTAGAAAAGTAGTGTATAAAAAATAGTATCTAAAAAGTAGTATAAATAAAAGTAATAAAAAATAGTGTTTATAAAGTAAATATTAAAGTAAACTACTTAAGTATTATATAAGCAGTATTAATAAAGCTTATATTATCTAAATAAAAAACTTATTTTTTAAGATAATCTTGTTATTTTTGTAGTATAACCATTATAATAGAAATAGTAACTTTAACTATAAAAGTATAAAAAAATATATAAAATATATAAAAGTGTTAGAGTAAAGTAGTATTAAATTAAGTTATATTACAGGTACTTTATATTAAGTTTAAAATTGTATTAGAAAAGTAGTTATAAATAAGCAGTACTATTAGAGAAGCTATATTAAAATTATAGAGCTATTAATAAAGTAGTTTAAAATTAAGAAAATTAAAAAAACTATTTCTATTATATTTTAGTAGTATTTAATATACTATAAATATAAAACATTAAATAGCTTATAGTTCCTTTTAATTTTCTATAGTTATTTTAAAATTAAGAAGTTTATTTCTAAATTAAGGAATTATTAAGTAATATAGTTTAATACTATTTTATTAATTACTTTTTACTTTATTAAATTTAACAAGCTTTATTATATATTACTAGGTAAAAAAATTAGAAAACTATTTATTTACTTATTAAAAAAGTAATTATAATAAAATAAAATAAGTAAGTAAGTATTTTATAATCTTATAACTATTTACTAAGTAAAAAAAAAACTAATATTAAATTAAGTTTAATAGAAACTACTAATTAAAGGTTTATAATAACTTAATACTATAAAAAATAAAAAATTCATTTTAATTATAAGTTATATTATAGTAATAATAATAATAAAAAATTTATAAAACTATTATTTACTATAAAAAGTATATGAAAAGCTTAAAAAGTTTACTAAATTATTAAAAAATAAACACAAGCTATATAAAAGCTATAATAAGTAATAATAATATTATAATAAACAAAAACTACTAAAAGTATAATAGTAAAAATTTACTTATTAACTAAATTTAATAGTAATAAAAAAGACTTAAAAATATTTATAATAGTAATAAATTTATACTACTAGTTTAACTAATTATTATTCATAATAAAGTAAAATAAATTTTAGTAATAAAAATAAATATAAGTAAAATAAACTATATAATAAATTAAATTATTAGTAAAAAACTAATTTAATAATAGAAAACTAAACTTAAGTAAAAATAAGTTAAAAAACTATAGTTTAGATATTAAAAGAGTTTTTAAAAACTATAGAAATTTTAAAAAGAAAATTATAATTATATTTAAAAAAATTAATAAAAAACAAATATTATTTAAAAACTATAACTTTTTAAATGAAGAAAATTAGCAACTAAATATATAATAGAATTTAAGTAGTTTTAATTAAAATTAAGTTAAAAAAATTCACTATTAATTAGAATATACTATAACAAATTAAACAACTAAGTTAAAAATAAAAATATAAAAAACAAAACAGCAAAATATGTTACTTTAAATTATTAAGAAAATAGTAGTTATTAATAATTACTAATGCTAGTATAAAAAAAGTAAAAAACTTAAATAAAGCATTTTTTTTAATAAAAATATATTAAATAAATATAAAAGTAAGTAAAGTACTATACAAAAAAAGCCTCTTTAAAATATAAAAAATAAGAATACTTTATAAAAAGCTATAAGTAAAAAAGCCTTAATATTAAAACAGTTTATATTTAAACTAATGTTTTAAATAAAGTTATACTAGTTATAGTTTAAATAAATAAAAAAATGTTATACAAAAGTAAATTATATAAAAAATATAATAAATAAATACTAAATATATAAAAATATGAAATACTAATATATTTTATAAGTAAGCTAGTTAAACAAGTAAGCTAATTACTCTATTAAAAAATTACTAAAGCTTTAATAACTTTATTAATTCTTAGCATTTTTTAATAAAAATTTAAAATTTATAAAACTATGTACTATATTTAGCTACTATTGACTTTATAGTATAATTATATTATTAATTAATTTAATTACAATAATTAGAACAAGTTTTAATAAATAAGTATAACGTATTTGATAAGCGAATGGCCTAGACAAGCGAGTGGCCTATCTCAAAACTCACCAAAAAATCAAGAATTCGCACATGAATATCTCAACAACCACTTGATGATAAATTCTAGAAATTTAATGGGTACTTGATAGTGCTCCAAAATGTATGCCATTAAATTTTTAAGAGCTAGCAATTAATAGTTATTGAGATAGTACTGTGTTGGCCCCCAAATTCACCTTTTCTTAAATATCTTAATAATGTTTAACCGCCAGCTCTTAAAAATTCAATGACGTCCATTTTAGATCACTATTAAGTACTCATTAAATTTCTAGGATTTATCATCAAGTGGTTGTTGAGATATTCATGTGCGAATTCTTGATTTTTTAGTGAGTTTTAAGGTGGGCCACTCGCTTGTCTGGGCCATTCGCTTATTAAATACATTATAGATAATATATTTTCTTTAAACTTTAATAGAAATTTATAAAAATTTAATAATATTTTATTATATTTATAAATTAAGTTATTAAATTAGTAAATAGTTGTAGAAGTTAATACTTATTTAAATATTAAAAATTAGAGGCTAAAAGTAGCTCTATATAATATAACTAATAAAGTTAAATTAGTTATAAACTATTAGCTATTTTACTATAAAAACAAATAATTTAAAATGAATAATAAAAATTGTTTATATAAGAATTTAAAATAATTTAATAGAATAGAATTATTAAACCTATTTTTATTAAACTTTTCATTTTAGTTAAGTCATAAATTAATTAATAATATAATTATACTATAAATTTAATACTAGCTAGGTATAATAAATAACTTTATATATTTTAAATTTTTATTAAAAATTTTTAAGAATTAATAAAGTTATTAAGATTTTAGTAATTTTTAGGTAAAGTAATTAGTTTACTTGTTTAACTAGCTTACTTATAAAATACGCTATGCTAGTAAGTTAAAATAAATTTAATAAACTAGTATTAATAATAAAACTAAATATTTATAACATAATAATATAATAATATAACATAAATACAAAAAAATTGTAATAAATCTACAAGATTAGAAAATAAAAAAGTAGACTTTTTATATAGTAAAATTAAAAGTTTAAATAAAATTAATAGTTAAAACTAATATAAGTAAAAAGCTTATATTTACTATTACTTAATAATGTGTATTAAGATAATACTATTAAATTTATAGCTTAAAATATTACTTTAAACTAAGTTATATAATAAAGTATTAAAAAGTTACTTTAAAAAAAATATATAAATATTAACAAGTATTATAAAATATAGAAACTAAATAATATAAAAAATATATTATTATTTTTTATTTACCGCCTGATTCGGTCCTCCTAATAGGTTTAAGCAGGCTAATTTTATACTATCTAGGTAAATAAAAAACCTCTAGAGGAAATATAAGAGACAATACTTTAAATAGCGTTTATATTATATTAATAAGAGAAAAAATACTATTAGATCGCGCTATGCTAATATCTTTTAAAAGTATTTATACTTTTCTTATTTTATCTACTATTTAAGCTATTTTAGCTATATTTATATGTTATCTTTATATAGCTATATACCTATCCCTAGTTCTTTCTAAATTTCTTTTATATGTGTATGTGATTATTTTAATAACTACTTATATTCTACTTAAGAGTATATAGCTATTAAGGGGTTTTTATTTTTTATTTTTTAGTTAATAATAGTAGGGTATTCTTTAATATTACTTTAGCTCTAAATCCTAAACCTAAGCCCTTTTATTATACTATAAATAATTAGAGAATATATCTAGTACTTTATAGGGGTGCCTAAAGTCCCTATAGCTAGATACTTAAGCTATTAAATAATATTAGAATAAGAAACTACTTTTGCTTATAGCTTCAGAGTATAGATTACTTACATATTATATATATATATTATATATTATAATGTAATATAATGCAGGAAAGAAAAGATTATTAAAAAAATATTTTCTATTAATTTAAATAACCGAATGTGTATGTTGAGATGTGATGGTTGTATTTTTAAATCTTTACTAAAACTTACCCTCCTAGCGAAAAAAATTTTATATTATTACTATATTATTATACTAATATTATGTAGTGGTACATATATCTTTATATTTACTTTAATAGTTTATTAATAGAATTTTAATAGAATATTAATAGAAGCTGCTAGGTTTCTAGACTCTATCACGTAGAAATACAGAAACCGCTTTTTATAAAGCCTATATAAAAAATATAAAAATAAACTATTTAAGTAAATAAATAAAATTTAAATAAAAATATTTTATAAAAATAAAAAAAATTACTTTATAACTAGCTAGTAAAACTATTAAAACTAAAATAAAATCTAAAAAAAAGGAAAAAAAAGGAAAAATAATTACTAGTATTATAAGTCTAAAATAATAATATAGCAAAAAAAGTACATATAAAAATTATTAGGTATATAAATTATAATACAAAAAAAAAATTGTAAATTAGTAAAATACTAATATAAATTAAAAAAAACCTAAAATAAAATAAGTACTAACTTAACTAAAAATAAATAAAAAATTAATGAAAATATAAAATAAATTTTTATAAGCTATAAAAAAAGAGTTTAAAACCTAAACTTAAGTACTTATAAAAAACTAATATAAAATAAATACTAACTTAAATACAAATACTATTAAGTAAAATAATTCTAAATTAAGTAGTTAGTAACAAAACTATATAAAAAGCTAATAATTTTAGAATATTTTCTAAAATAAAAATACGAAACTTATAAAAAGTAAGTATAAATAAAATATAAATTGTTACTAATAAAAAGTACTAACTAAACAAATACCTAATATATAAAATATTTAAAAACAAAAGTACTTACTTTTTAAAAATAAAAAATAAATAAAAATAAATAAGTTAGTAAATTAAAACTACTCTATCTAATAACTAATATTAAAAATTTAATAACATAATTATATAATAAGTATAAATTAATAATAATAAGTTATAAAAATAACTACTATATTAAAATAATAAATTTAGGTAGTAAAAGTTTTATACTAAAATAGAATTAGCTAGTATATTAAAATTTTACTATAAATAAAAAAACTATATATTATAAATATATAATTAAGTATAAGTATTATAATAATAGTAATAAAAAGTACTTAATAATTATTATAATAATTTTATTATATGTTAATTATAATACTTTTTTAATAAATATTTTAGTTATATATTTATTAAAATATACTTTTTCATAAAAATTCATTTTTAAATTATAATTTAAACTTAAAAAAAAATCTTATTAAAAATTAATAACTTGTTATTATATTTTTATATATCTTATTTTACATTTATTATAATTACTATTATTTAATTTTTTTTTTATTTAATTACAATTAACTATTTAAAATTTAAAATTTTTATTAAAAGTAAAATAAAATAAAATAAGTAAATATTTTATAAAAAAGTATTTAATATATTTAATTACTAAACTAAAAAAATTATTAAACTATTAGCATATACTAAGCTATTACTAAACATTTAACAAAATTTTTTATATTAATACTATGTCTTTAAAACACTATAATACTACTTAAAAAAGAAAAGAAAGACTTTTTTTTTAGCTATTAGTATACTAAAGAAAGCCCAAATTTCTAATATTTATTAAATATTATATATTTATTGTATAAATAAGAATACTCTTAAATATTATATAAATAAATATGTATATTAAGTAAAGACATTTACAAACAACTATAATCTTAATTATAATAAAAAAGGATTTATTAATAAAATAAATTCTTAATTTAGCTTTTTATAGTTTTTTACTTTATAAATAAATAGTAAAAAACATAGCTAATATAATACTACTATTAAAAAAACTAGTAAGTAAAAAGTAGTTTTAGTAGTATATTAAGTATACTTTAAAAGTGTAAATTACATAATTAAAAAAGTATAACTACTAGTAAATAAAATAGAAAATTTTTAAGAGAATTTATAAACATTTTTAGCTACTAAAAAATATAGTAAATAAGTATAGAATTTAGAATAATAATATTTATAATATAAATAAAATTAGCTTTTTAAAAAGTAATATTAGATCTATTAAAATTATTACTACTTATAATAACATAAAGTATTATATTTAGTTTAATAATTATAATTAAGTTATAGTAATTAAATATATTAACTTAACTAAATATTCTATTCTTACTATAGTTATTTATAAGGTCAAGGTATTTTAAAACATTTAATTTAATATAAATTTAAGTGTTTTAAAAAATTAAATAGTTACTATTAGTAAAATAAGTTAAGTAAATAATTAACTAAACTTTATATAGCTTAAAGATATATTTAAACTAAATACTAAAAATATAATAAAAGTAAAATAACTACTTATTATAAATAAATATAGCAGTAATTATACTAAGCTTTTTAAATACTATGTTAAAAAATATAATATTATTTTACTATAGCTACTTAGCTCTTCTTTATATATTTTCTAGCTTTTAAATATTATAGTATTTAGCTTTAATAAAAAAAACCCTTTTATAATAGTATTTAAGACTTAATTTATAATAGTTAAAATTATGTTATAAATAATAACTTTTTTTATATTTATATAAAGTTTTAACTAGTAGCTTTTAATAATAATAATATTAAAAGTATATTTATAACTATAGGTATTTTTTTATTTAATTTAAATAAAGTTCTTTTTAAATTAAGTAAATTTAACTTTTAAATAATTTTACTAGTTTTTTTATTTTCTTTAGTTAATTAAGTATTAAATGTCTTTAAAATAGTATAATAAGTAGAAAAGTAGTAAATAGTAATTAAACTATAATAGTATTAATTTAAGTAGTAATTTACTTTACTTATAATTAAGAAAATAGTTAAATTAATTAAAATAGCTAAAATAGCTTTATAGAAAGTTTTTATTTTAAGTAAGTAAATTAAAAGATTATAAGCTAATAACACTAAGTAAGTTAAAAAGCATAATATTAAAATTAAATATATTACTTAAAAAAAAGTTTTATAGTTAGTGAAAGTATTAAGTTATTATAATATTTTTAAGACTTTATATAAGCTATTATAAGTAAAAGTAGTAATATAATACTAAAGACTTTAACTTTAACTATTTACTACTATAATACTTATAGATTACTAAAATATAACAAAAAAACTTATTTTATACTTAAAAATATTTTTAATAATATTGTTATTATTTAAAATTAGCTAGTAATAACATAATTTAAAGAAGTTTATATATTGTTTATAGTATTAAGAAATATACTAATAGTTTAGTAATATTTTAGTTTAGTAATTAAATACGTTATATTTTAAAAGTATTTATAAATTTTATGTTAAGTTATAATTTTTACTTTATTTAATTGAATATATATAATAATTTTATGTATTATTTAAGTGTAAATTGTTAATTTATTTAATATAGTATTTAAATTTACTAATAATTTAAATAAGTTTAGATAACTAGTTTTATCAACTAAAAAGAATTTAGATTTGAGTATAATAAGTCGAAACTATAATACATAAAATTTGGGTATATTTTCATAAATATAAGTAATTTAAGCTAATGTATATATAAAAAGAGTATCGGGAAATATACCTTAGCGAGATGGAACACGACAAGAGGAAGTATTTGTTGCTTTTTACGTACAGGACTGCTTTGTGGCGGCCATGGATACTCCTTATCAGGAAGCCAATCGTGCTCCTCTCGACTTATACTGCCCTCGTCTATGGCACTTATGCCTCATCTTTTCCGCATTTCCAATCGTTTATCAAGAAGCTCGGGGCTGGAGCCAAGGCGTAGGAGCCCTGGCCTTCATTGGTGCGCGTTTGAAATGATCATCAGCATCGCCCTAACAATCCACGTTAACTCTCGATACAATCGTACCGTATCCAAACACGGAGGCACTGCCCCGCCCGAAGGACGTCTTCCGCCAATGATGATTGGAGCTGTCGTCCTATCAGTCGGTCTCTTCATCTTTGCTTGGACGAATTCCCGAAACTTCCGCTGGATTCTTTCCATGATATTTACCGCCACCGCAGAGTTTAGAAACGTTATGCTCTTTCTAGGCGTTTCGAACTACCTCATTGATTTTTAAACGATCTATGATGCCTCCGTGCTAGCAGCTAAACGCCGTTCTTAGGTCGCTGTTTGGAGCTGCGTTTCTTCTATTCACTACGTATATGTTTAAGAATATTGGCACCTTTTGGACTTCGAGCAATCTGGCTCTCTTGTCGTTGGTTTGCATACTCCACCAGGTCTCTTTTATAAATACGGAGCAGCCATTAGGAAACGGTGCAATTACTCTGCCGGGGCGGAGCGAGTTGTGAATCCCTAGCGGAATAGCCACGTTACAACACAACAAGGTAAGGAAAATGAGGAGGAATAACTTGTATGAAACAGCAAGGTCTTGGCTCAAACTACCCTTGGTGCACAAAGCAGTGGCGAAAGTAGAGCGGAAGGAGCAAGGACTTTAAACAGCGCCATGCTGTAAGAGTAGGTCCTGTGTCACGACCGTATTTGCTTGGTCAACCGAAAAGTCCTGAGCCATTGTACATGTTCCTCTCAAATATTAATTTGTCATGAATGCCGACCATGTGCTAAAGTTCGCACACCGCAATTCCTTGCTAATCACTATCCGAGATCTCTATGACTTCATCCACCTGTCCCTTCGAGTCTGGTGACTGGGAGACCCCGTCAGAACGAGTGAGAGCAATTGTGCTAGTTCTGCCGGGAGAACTCTTTTGAAAAGCAGAATGTAGACTTTCATAGTTATTAATCAAGAGCTCTGCAATCCGAGTATGGCCCATCAATCGACTAAGTTCAACCGCTGAATAGCTTTGGTGCCCAAGTGTATCATTATTCGGCGGAAGACCGTAGCCTCGTCTATCAAGCAAATTTTTTCCTCTATGGAGAAGGTACCGAACTGTCTCTTCAAGTCCATGGTATGCCGCATACATCAAGGGCGAGTAACCGTACCGATCAGGTATATCGTAATGCGTTGACATGGCTTGAAGCGCAGTGAGAGCTACTTTATCCGGGAGGCCGGTGCGAATGGCATTGTACGTCTTGCAAGAACAATGTAAGAGGACCTAGCCGATTCGTCGATTCGGTTGTAGCGGTCTGCAAGTAATTGTACGATATACTCCTCACCGTTGACAGCTGCAACTCTCAGTAGGAACTCCGGGTCCTCTGACTGCGAAGGTTGCTGAGAACTGGCGTCTTGTACTGTATGCAGATATCGAATAATGTCCTTGTGGCCCCATTCAATCGCATGATATAGAACGCTATAGCGACGCCATACGTTCATGTCTTGTGATTTAGTATTCCCACCCGTGAGAAGGGAGGTCGGCGGGAGATAGAGTTTTCTCTTCATTCGTGTAAATGGGTCCACCCCAAAAGTCGTGACCAAATATTTGACGCATGCAAGATGCCCAAATCTGCAAGCTTTGATGCATTGATCCCTTAGTTTCTTATTCAAATCTGTCCCGGCCTTCGTGGCACTCTTTTGGTGGACAGGATCCAACAGGATCCTAAGCATATTCGCATCTCCGCGGACTATCGTGGCATCGATTGCTCGGTCCCAAATAAGTAAAGATGAATCCCTAGCTCTTTCATCATGGTTCGAATGTCTGCGAAATTCATCCCTTACAAATCGACGGACGAGGTCAATTTCACCAGCTTCAACAGCCCGCTCAAGAATATAGCATTGAGCATTAGATGACTCGAATTCCGTAACAGTTATCAAGAAATCGATCATTTCGTCTTCCACATTTTTGATTGCATGCCTCCACAGCAATTTCGATGTGTTATCGTTCGTCGTAAAAACGGGACGCTGGGGATTACGCGAAGGAACCTTGAACGGGCGAGGAGCGTCACTCGCATCATCCCCATGGATGAACCGTTTGAGGTACGGGATATCAACTGCCTCGATAGCTTGTTTCAGACTGTATGGATCAAACTCGTCGAAAGAGGGGAACTCGGGACCCGTATTTATATCATGGAAACGTTTGTGATGTTGCCACAGCCTTAACTCAGAACTAAATCCCTTCATACCGCTCGTGCAACCCTCAATAGTACAAAAATAACGATGGGAATGCCTCTCGACATGCTCTGAGAAGTGTTCTGGGTCGGAGAAACCTTCGACAAAGCTTGTACAGTCAATTTGCGAACATTTGTAGATTTTGAGACCATAATAAGTTTCAAGACGGTATCTGTCGGTTTGGAGCCGGTTACTTATTTTCACAATCGCCGACCGAACTTCGGATAAAGTCTGCTCTAGGTCCAAATTGTTTTCCTTCTTTTCCGGAATCTGGTCTTTTTGTTTGTCTTTCGAATCTGGATCCCGTCGAATTCGTAGAAGAGCGATGGCTTGTACCAATTGTTGGAAGAATAGCTGCGATTTGAATACGTGTGCCGATTCGCGGACAGATTCTGGTGCCCATTTTGAAGATTGTTTGGCAGAGAAATGTGTCGCTAGAAAAGTTTCAACGGTCTTAGCCAAAGAATCCAATTGTGATTTGTCGATAGTCTCATATCCGATAGCGGCTAGCAGGTGATCAGACCAGTGGACAATTGCGTACTCTGCGAAAGCATAGTGCCCTTTGGTAACAAAGGCCTGGAGAAGTTGCTCGTCAAGCCCACGGTTGAAGCAGTCCATGGTTAAGTAGTTCAAACAGAGGCGAGCCAATGCGATCTCTTCTCTTTCCAAAGATAGATATGCCTTGTCAATAAGGTGCCTGCGGTAATTAAACATCATTAGCGTGGAGAAAAGGACGACCAGAGTGTTATCTCTTTACATACTCTCTTGCTGTCATGTGCACCAACTCAACAACCCCATTCGGCCGTATTTCAATAAGGGACCCACCCAGGGCTTTGGAATCAACTCGGAAGGATCTCCCATCAAAATCCACAGTCTTTCTCTCAGAATCAATGGAGACAGCGCCTTGAATTTCATGCCACTTGACGGAGCGTTTAGCACATATTAGGAGGCCTAGCAGTTGCTTGGCATCATCCCGTTGGCTAGACCGAGGGTCCAGTATTCGCTCCGTAATCCTGTCGTATCTGATATACGATTAGAAATTGATCTTAATCGTTGGGAATTAGAACAGTTGTGAATTACGCTTCTCCAATACTCTTTGGAAACCGACCCGGCTCTAATTCCCGTCTCAAGTTTACAAGTCGTGTTTGGGCAAGGAGATTGTTCATCACCAGTTTTGCGTAAAGGAACATGCCTGTTCAGCTAGTAAGCAGGAGCAAAATTGGAGAGCGGATAATGATGAATACCTCCCGCTTCGTTCAACACCTTCTCTATAATTTGGCGCTTTTCAGTATCTGTCAAATCAAATTTTGTTTTGATCTTCTCAGCTTCCACATTACAGAAAATCTCAAGGTCGGCAAGAAGGGTTGAGCTATCGAGATGTATCAATGGAAGCCCTTTCAAAGCTTTACTAGTCTCCTGGTCACTCTGACTTGAGAAGAGGCACCTCAAGTTAATCCCGTCATCGTTAGCCGACTGCGTCAGGCCTCGGAACCATGATGCAATGACACGCTTTTCTCCAGGAAGGCATTCGTCAAGGCCGTCGATAATGATATATACGTTGTTCAAATTCCTTATGGCTATGTCGAGAATCTTCTGCGATCGGTTCATGGTCTTCAGTGGCTTTTCGCCACTCTTCGAAACCTCTTCGTAAACATAAGATAGTATCGTGCTGTGCTGGGTAACAATCTGTCCGATCAACGCCCTGGCAACAGCCAAGTACGAGTTTCGGTCCGCGTCCTCGTGCTTACAATAAAAGAATAGGACTTGTGAATCGGATGGAGTAGATTCATGAAGCTTTTCGATAATGAAAGAGGCTAACGTCGATTTACCTAGTCCACATCTATAAGTATGAAACACCTACGTGAAGAAAAAAGACACGCTGCTTCCGAACTCAATGAAAAGAACGTGACTTACCTGACCCAGGCATACCTGTGACCCAAACAAAGGGGTTTGAATTTGGGCTATCTCGCCATGTCAAGAAATTTGGATGGTCAAGTATCCACTTGCATACTCCTGGATATTCGATGCGAGCACTCGATCTCATCTCTTGATCTTCCTGGACACTTGCAGCGGAAAGCCAATCTAGGACCATGTTTTTTCTTCTGAGGTCTTCGGCATCTCGTAGCTGGTGGAATTCGGTTTCAGTCGTTGCTTTGATTCGTTGCACCTCTTGAAATTGATATAGATTTGCTTGTGTCTCGATCAAGCTTTTATGGCGGCGCAGGTCATCTAGAATAGGCTGGAAGCGAGAGCGAAATGTCTTCCACGTGGCATGGAAGAGCTGCTTCCACACTGTTTGAGTGAGTATGTACACTTTAATCATAATTTTCATGAAGGGACTCACTACGCTGCTTAAAGTATTTATAGGCGGCATGGTGGAATTTGAGCACATCCAAATACAAATGCTCCAGTATTTGACGCATATGTGGAAATTCAGTACCGTGAAACAGAGATTCGTACTGAAGGACAAGAGGAAGGCTTTCCCCGATATCGTTGTACATGTCCATGAGCTCCTCAAATGCCTCAACAAAGGTGGATGCGGTCTATAGGCTGAGTAAGGATGAATACAAGTAGAGCGAGGGAAAATTGGAGTTGTACCAGCAGCGTGAATTTCACCGGGCCCTATCTTCTAAAATGAACCTTGAGCTCAACGCCGGAGGCACAGATAGCTTACCCATACGAAGGCCAAGAAGTTGGTGGTATTCAAGAATACTTCAATGACCTTCCCGTACTGCTCCATGGCCTCCAGAAATGCCCTCAACCGGACCATGTTCGTCACTTTCCTGGCTGAGTAATGTTTCTGCTGAATTTCGAGTATGCATTTCTGGAGCTCCTGCAAACTTGTGCAACTGATCTCGTCACGGTCATCGGGACTTAAGTCGGAACAAAACTCATCCAAGGCCTTCTGAAAGGGAGCGAGAGAAGTGGCATGTGTGGCTGTCATTTTTATGTAGTAACATACAAACATACAAGTGCTGACAAGATGGAGGGACTGCCATGATATCTCAATCTCATCCGATGACACATCGGAGTTGCAGAGTTCCTGAGGTTTGCAAATGGGGGCGGCACAGCTGTGGCTATGGGGCTGTTGTTTCAAAGTTCCCTGCAGAAACGCGACGTACTTCCATCCTACAATATCTTCGACCAATCACCAGGGGAGTGATCTAGGCAGAACAACTCCAGACGGCTTGCGGCGCCTCAGCCACACTGCACCCCTTGTTTCGATTCCGACATGGGTGTTATGAAATGTGAGCTGCCGCACGAAGTAGCTGTGACATGAACCGCTGTGCAGGTGAGGACCTCGAAATCGATATATACTGACTTTGCCTACCTCGTCACAGCAGTGCTGCCCGCACATAGAAATGGCATCACCGAGCGCGGTATTGGCGTCCGTCAAGCGTGTGCGATCGCTCGTTCCCGATCAGCCTTCGAAAATGATATGTACTTCGCCTCCGGGCACAGTTACCCGTCCAACGTCCGTTTTGCAACGACAAAGCGAGAGGATTGATAGTATAAGAGGAGAAGCCTACACCGATGCCAGTGCTGTATCCGAACTGGAACCTTCCTTGTTAAGCACATTGGATCTGGACATGGAGCGAACGCAACCAACCTCTTCAGCGTCAAGCCAAAGGAGCCAGGAAACGGTTTGCTTTGGAGCGGTAAGGTCACACGGGAAATGCCCGGAGTCTCAGTATTATACCTTTTCGAACGCCTTGGCTGAGTATGACTTAGATATGCGACATCGGTGTGCGTTTTGGCACTGATGGAAAAATTCTCCGCGACTCGGGACTTCACAGTGCATATCCTGACATATCCGTCTTAAAGATTGCCAAAAGTGCTACAAATTACGCACTACAATATGGAACAGTGCGTATTGGCGTTATCCATAATAAGTCAATCGCTGCACTCCGACTCCTAGATAGTATTTCGGACATTGTGTATGACATCGAGGCTGATCCGATTTCTTTCGAACAGCGCATTCAATCCTGGAAGGCTAACCGCAAAATATCTGATTGGAGCTTTGAGATCAACCTCCTTGGACCTATGGAGTTGAAGCAAAAAGTGGGCGATATTCTAGGGAAAGCTAGGATATATTTACAGCCACCAAAGCGTCTTCAGGAGGGAATGAAATTGGAAAACCCTCACATCATCGAGTTTCCTAATCTGAAAATGGATCTCGATCTCATGCTGTCCAATGATCCGTCCCAGCAATCGAGCAGACAGTCCCACAGCGACCATTGCGTATTTTCCCAGGTCCTTGACCACCTCGATCAGGAAGAGCACCTGGAAGCTGTTCAACTTGATCCTCGTATGATTACTACGCTCCAAGAGTAAGCCTATTCAGATTTCGATAAAGGCTTATGCTGATATAGCGTACGATATTCAGTTATCAAAGTCTCGGTGTGAACTTCATCCTGCAAAGAGAGTCCGCAGTATCCCCGCTATCTTCCTTTAGTCTATGGGATCGTTATGGATCAATGCAAGTCTCTGTACCCTTATTGCAATAGTTGACGAGAAGCTGACGCGAAGTGATACTCCAGATACCGACACAAAGTTACGGGTCGAACCTCTCACACTCCACAAGACACTTACGGAGGAATACTTGCCGATGAAATGGGTCTCGGGAAGAGTTTGATGATTCTAACAGCTATCGCTATAACGCAGAATCAATCTCGCAGATATATGGAGAATTTGGATGGCAGTTCGGTCAATTTGAAGAGGGTCACAAGGGCGACACTCGTAGTTGTTCCTTCAGCTAGTGAGTCTTCTTCGAGGTCGTGGTACTCAAACGTCGATGAATGCAGCTAATGTGTGACAGTTCTCTTAGAAAATTGGATTGGTGAAGTCGAACAGTAAAGTTTCACGTCTCTTAAATAGCGCTTGTTGCTAATAGTCTTAGACATTTCATTCCTGATACCTTTCGCGTTCATAAATACCATGGGAACAACAAAGAAACGGAGCTTGACAAGCTCGCAGACTTCGATATCATCATCACAACGTACGCAACGCTAGCCGCTCAAACCATCGGGAAGAGTCATTTGCACCAGTTAACGTGGTTCCGTGTTGTCCTTGACGAAGGTTGAATATCCTTTACCATGACCCATTTCAATATTGCTAATGAGCCCCAGCCCATGTTATTCGAAACCATAACACCAAGTATTTCCGTGCTGTTACTTCTCTTTCCGCGAGAAACCGATGGTGTCTATCGGGAACTCCAATACAGAACTCACTGGAAGATTTGGGTTCCCTTGTGCGGTTTTTGCAGGTTATCTCCTTACATAGCTCCACCGATTTCAAGCGTTATTGCATCATACCTGCTGAAAAAAGTTCTGTTAAGGGGTTTCAGAACATTAGAGCTTTGCTCAAGTGTATCTGCCTTCGACGGACACAGGAATTACTTCAGCTCCCCGAAAGTCAAACCACACAATATTTCATTGATATGTCTTCCATAGAACGGCTTCAGTACGACGGCATCAAATCCAGGTATAGAAAGGCGCTGGATGACGCTGTATGCGGAAGGTCTCCTACCGAGGGCTATCGATATGTTCTTCAGGCTCTTCTGAAGCTGAGGATGGTTTGCAACCATGGTCTTTCAACGTCTGATACAGAATTGTTGACAACGAATGATGAAGCGGAGATTTTGGCGATCCTACAGGAGGGTTCAGCTTCCTGCGCGTATTGTGGCGGGGAAGTGTCCACTGATGGACAAAAGTCTGATTATGCCGCAGCTAAAATGCCCGCATGCTCCCACATTGTCTGCGGAGGTTGCATTCACGAATACCGAGAAGATTTGGAGAGACTGGATGAAGGAATCGAAGCCAAATGTCCTCTTTGCTCGATACTATTGGAGCCCGATCGTCTCAGGTCTCCATCGCATGACACTATCGCTGCTGTGGAAAGTTCACCTCATGTAAAATTTGTCTCAAGCAAATTCTCGAAGTTGCTCGAGGATATAAATGAGCACAAAACTAGGGAAAAGAGGTACGTGTCTTGACGTACAATCACCGATCAACATTCAAACAAGCTTTTCCGCTAACTTTGCATCCCTTCCAGCATAATCTTCTCATGCTGGAAGAAGACTTTGGATGAACTAGCTAACATTCTTTCAAAGCGCGGACTACCTTTTGTCCAACTTGACGGCTCCCTCAGTCTTGGGGCTCGCCGTGAAGTTCTCAAAAACTTTTCTCAATGTAGCGAAACAACGCTTTTAATGACTCTCGGTACGGGAGCGGTTGGGTATACCGTTTCTCCGCTTCACTTCTGGACAATTAAACTAACATATCAGCCTCAACCTAACTGCCGCGTCACGAATTCATATCATTGAGCCCCAATGGAATCCAACCGTCGAATCCCAATCTATTGGTCGCGCTGTTCGTCTTGGGCAGAAGAAACGGGTGTCAGTGATTCGGTACATAATGAAGGATACCGTTGAAGAGGTACGTGGGGATTGTCTCCGAAGCTTGAAGAAAGTCCAATGTTTTAACACGAGCATCGCAGTATATCCAGTCACGACAGAACAGAAAACTGCGGCTAGCAAACTTAGGCTTTGGTAGCGTTGACGGCGAAAATACTGCAAACGAAAAGCTGAAGAAGATGCAAGTACGTTTTCGTTCATCTGCATTGTTAAGTGAAGTTGATTTGACAGATGCTAACATACATATAAGGATCTTCGTAAGTTTTTGGATATATGAGACCATTCATTGATACAGAGAAAGTTTGCTTCTATGGTGTACAGGTTCATGCTAGAGGTTCAGTGTATGAGTTACATGAGTGTCTGACCGGCCAACTCCATTGGTATCTCTACAGATATGTGAATACATGTTTCTTCGATCTACCAGCTGTTGATACGGCTCTATCAGGATAGCACTGGAAACAACCATACTTCAAAGGTGTAAATGTTTGGGCATTTCCTTTGCATCGGATATTCAGAAGGGTTTCACGTGACTGATATGACCTCCGGGACTTAGCGCTTTCCACTTCCGGGAGTCGATAGAGAATTCCGCACCCACGTCTGCACAATCAGCACCAAATAGACTCGGGTATAATATAATCCATCGTTCGCAGAGAACAATCCGTAAAGTACTCAGATCATATTTTAACACAAATCCAACAGCTCTCTCAACCTCGTCGGCGTCCGGTTCATCTCATCCAACTACCCCGTGCCATTCAATCACAATTCTTCCTCCCTGATTAGCATGGACAGGTCGTCACATAATTAGGTTGAACGATGCCTTCGTCCTCCACCAGCTTTTTTCGCATAACTTATAGCGCCCGCATGATCAAACTCCTGGGTACCAGGTATACCCAATTCTCTCTCTTTGTCAACTAGTGAGTATGGATGCCTAAACTGTACCTTCTTACCGAGGGACTGAGCGGGCAATTGGTCTTGCCACCCTTCGCGATGCAAGGTCTTTCACGATGGCTAGGAGCCGTCGAGCAAGTTCAACTCGTCAGGGCTTGGGCGATGGAACTCGGCTTGCAAGCGGTATGGATCTTGTCCCCCCCGCGGGGGGTCCAATTCAGCCAGTTGACCCCAGCGTTGTCTGATCTTCGCTTTTCCTCCCTGAATCCATGTCCACCATTACACTCCAATCTCCGTTTGATGTGTCCGCACGGAACCGCCCTACCCAAAGTATGAATCCTCCGCCGCTCACTCGGCTCAAGTGAGTGCCGTAGTTGGGTCGAACATGAACCTTCCACCGTATGTCGACTGTGTTCCCACGACGGGGCCGCATGCTGTGTCCAATCTATCTCTTTCTGACCACCAGTCATTGTTTTCTGCAAGCTGCGCCTCTTCCCTGAGGGGCTGTCGCTCGGCTCCACAGCAGGTGAAGCAGCTCGGTGGCTCTTGTCTTATCGGATGAGATGCTTCGATGAACTTGAGGCTGCCTCCGCATGAAATAACCCCATACATCACACTTGCAATTCCAGACCGTCACATTCCAGTCTTGTCGTGAATGGGACATACCCGGCCAAGGTGATGGGAGGAATGACTGTTCAGCAGTGCAGGCACGAAAATTGCACCTCTCCAATAAGGCCATCACTCAGCCTTCATCACTGGAAATGTAGGCTGGTTCCTGTGACTGAAAATAGCCCCAGCTTAAGTCTTACCTAACGTGCCATCTGTCCGTTGAAGTTTCTGCGCCATTTGAACAAATACGCAAGCGAGGAAAAAGAGCATGAAAAGAGAATCCCTTTGCTTTGCCTCCAGAATTTCCTACGCTCGGCATGAAGAGAGTACAAGTACATTATAACTACAAAGAAACCTGCAATGACATTTGTGCTGTTCCTTGTCGAGCGAGGAGGTGATGCAGAGCCGTACCGCCTCATTTCATTACCGGTGGAGCTCTACAAACTACACCTGCTTCAACAACCTTACCCGGGATCTTCGCCGCTTGTAATTATAGCTCCAGGAAACACTAAAAAGCTATATCTAGGTATCTAGATAAAAAGATTTTAGATTCGGCTATAAATGCATGATAGAGTACAGATCAAAGTCTCTGGTCTGTCTCTCAGGAGCTAGATGCGTACGTTGCTTTAAGGGCGAGGTCTATATAGCGGGAAGAGATGGGATCGTAAGAGTGGTTCTGTGATTGAAAAGGACTTTGATCACTGCCGATTGTGCCATACAGAAAGACAAGTTGAGTGCTATGTTGAGAAGCAATAACAATGAGCGTGTTGAAACAATTGAGGTAACTATGAGATTCCCAAAACGATTGAAGCTGATGGAAGCGAGTATGAAGGGAATGACACGGATGTAAGAGCTTAATCGACACAGAGTGGATAAACGAAACGCCCTCACTGCACGTTCCTTTTTCCCAAAGAATCGATTTCCATGATTCTTCCCGCTTTCGGTACGGCAAGTCCTCCAATTCCAATTCCCCATCCTATTCATATGTGGTCTTCCTGTCGACCTTGTGCCCGTGATCCCTCAATTACGGCCTGATCATTGCCGGCGGAAACATCCGTAGCCTCTTGATCCAAATTTGGACAAATTTTAGTAACGAGGGACGATGCATTTTCCGGCAGGTCAGCAGTGTCGACTTCGGATTGGTGGTGTTCGCTTGGATTACCGTGATCCACGTCAGGTACTGGACCACCGCTGTTGACTGACCTGCGGATTCGGCTGTATCTCGGAAGAGCTTCGTACAGTAGAATCCGGTTTCTCTTCTTTCTCGACAGTAATTGGAACTTTCAATCTCGGATATTTTAGATCCTCAAGTTCGAGCGTCGTTAATTTCGTCCTCGCATCTGCCATTGGAATCGGCTGGTCGCAGTCTTTCCAAGGACCAACCCCAATCTCTTTATGTGCAATGCGTTGGGGTTGCAGAGTACCGTTGGTGCGCCATTCCATTCAAGGGTACTGCTGGAAACGGCGGTATTTCCAAAGCCATTGGATGTAGACCGCTTCTGAGTCCGCCGGCTACCAATGTGAAACAGAGCCTAAAGAGTGAAAAGTTTGCGTGGGTGCAGCTGCGGGTTTTCTATTGGGAACTATAGGTGTGTACATATGATTGGGATTGTAGTCATGACGAACTTGCCTGGTTACGTGCAAGTATTTCTCATGTTATTCACTTAGCTTTCTAAGCTAGAGACGTACACTCTCATTTGAAGCCCTAGTAGCATAGTCCACTGCGCACCTTGAAATGAAGTTAACAAGATGTCACAATTGTATGATATTTGTTGCCACTGGTCGTTGGGAAGGTCGATCTGAATACCTGAATTTAATCTGTATTTTGATTTCAGAAGCTCGTCACCGAGGAAAACCGATATAGCGGCCGAAGGGAATAAACCGAGTATGTTATTTCTGAAAAAAAGTCATGCTGTGTTGGGCCTCGGTGAAAGTTGGTGGAGCCGGGTCCGGGTCCAATATAGGTCCCAATCGGGGGCACTGTGTGCTGTTTGAATGCGTTTATAAACGTAATTGACATTGCGACATGCAACAGAGAAGGTAAGCTGGCCCATCGGAGCGATATGCTGCCTTGATTGCAGTGCCGTTATCGTATTCGGCTAGGGATAGCTTATCTCTGGGTTGGTATACAGAATACCACAAGTCGTTGACTTGCGCCGTATAAATAATACTTTCGGCAGAAAGAAAGAACATGGTTACATCGGAACCATTTCGCTGTAGACCTTTAATTGGGCGCCAAGAGGATCTCTGACTCCACGAGCCATTGAACCTACATGAACAACGGCATCTACAGGGAGTCAGATATGGGAACACATCGACCATCATTCATCCTACCCTAGGACGTATCTCGGTGCCAGCCCCATGATCTCCTTGAGGACTTGCTGCCGGATATAAACCGGACTCAAATAGGGGTAATTCAATTTCACCCTAAACTAGTCAGTAAAATTAGTTGGCCCATAGAGGTATCTTCGATGGGGTAAAGCTAAGTCTCCCCTGGAGTAATTATAGTCCTCGATGTAACCATTAGCTACCATCGGATCATGGTAAAGGGCATGCTAAAAGAAAATGCGATTAGATTTGGGAACGTTGAGCCCAAGATTCCAGTGGTTATCCAACAGTCCCGTATCAATTTTAACATTGCCACCCTGAGACCGACACATCTACTCGCCGAAGAGGCAGCTTGCATTCCTCTCGATGTGGCGCGATAGTCGTGGCTTTATGAAGATGTTGCATTTTGCTTGCTTCGAATCTGCTGAGTAGCAATTGGGGGCATAATTTATAGAGACTCTGGGTCATTGAGAAGCGTATACCCAAAAAAATAAAAAGGAGATGAAAAATTCATAAGTATCCTCAATGAGGGTTCCAGTGATAGTATCGTTCACTAGATCTAGATGCGGAGCTGAAATGAGCGCCTCGTCTCCAGTGAGAGCAGCAATCCTGGACGAGTAAATTCCAGCGACCACAAAGGCTGATATTGTGACCGTTGAATATTCCACCAGAGGTAGAAGTCGACACACTGGACGACCGTGTTTTCTGTCCCATGTCCAATACCATAGAAGTGGGCCAAAGCTGTAAAGCGCATTGGTTCCACTTGGAGTGTTCCGCAATATTGCTTGCCGCTGGTGGTAGAGAACGTTTTGGGCAGTTTTTGATGAGAATATGTAGCGTAGCGCGAAACAGGTGATTCTAAGGAAGCTCATGCCGGCAATGGAGATGAAGAGAGCTATAAACGCGACGAGAAAGTTGCCATCTCCCTGTGACAAGATGAGCGTTACTTCAAGGACCTTGCCATGTGACCAATTTGTCCAAGCTCCTATGCAGGCTTGTGGCTGCCCTGGGACTGCGAAAATGCTCATATTTGATCCTTCGGACCTCTAGAGCGATCCAGTCCAAATAGTAATGAAAGTCGTGCTGCATCTACTTCAGCAATGATAATGAACAGCAATACGATAGCTGGCTCCATACTTGACTTTGCGAGAGAACAACTACTGAAAGCAATGGAAGATATAGCCGGCGAACAGATCGAATATATCTTTACACGGGCAGTGGTATAAATTCGCTATTCAAAAGAAGAATGTACTCCGAGGATGATGCCTTGTTCTATTTTTGCTATTCAGTGGAACACCACTTCCCCTTTGACAGCAACCGGAAGTAGGGTAGTGGGAAAAGCTAATTTTGTTCCATGACACCCCCGATATCATTTCTTCTGGGTGATTCTCGATCTCGTGCGAGGCCGTCTGTGCTCTAAAAGCTGGACCTTCGGGTTGACTTGTGGCGCAGGGGAATTTCTTGTCGCGAAATCGACGTAGTACTGTTGGAATGGTACTATGCGTTACCACTTCCGCTGTCGTTTCTTTTAAGAAAACCGATGACTGCCCTGCGGGCAAAAGTAGTTGGTGTACCTGTTTTTATTCCACGGTTGCTTATCGGCTGACTAAGCTTAGAAGCAGTTATCTGGAACGATAGCGATCTTGGAATCTCAAAGTGACAGGAGACGATCATTCCGGACCTCATACGCGTGCACTCTACATAGACGTTCTTCGGAAAGCCGCTGCCGGCGTTGGTACGCAGGAAGATCGGTTGAGAACGACCAAGGAACACCTGGATGCTACATCCCTCTGCTTGCGGTGACATGTAACACCTGTGAAATGTTCAGAAGACACCCTGGAGTGTTTGATCCTATTGCATTACTTCAGTAAGTGATATTATGATATGTTACTCAGAACCAGAAGTGGCGCACCTTCTGTCTCTTTGTACAACCCAAATCTTGAATTCGCAACAGACAGCCTCCCAAATGGCAGGATGAGCGGCATGCTTGGACTCTGAAGCCTAAGCCTAGCATTGCAAACCATAACTAACTCAGAAAAATCACAATATAGAGCCCCATTTTAGAGTCCGGAGTTTACAGCGGCCTTCGGCATGGGATGAAATCATAGAGATAGGGAATTGGGGCGAAGGAACGGTTAAGGCGGGATAGACGAAACCAAAACTTATTCCCTATCTCCAGGACGATTAATCCAAGAGAAGGTGGGGTGGAATCGAATTTATTTGGACATATTCTTTGTCGTCACTTCCAAGTGGAAATGGCTTCTGAGAACCTTGGAATGGTGCAGTGCTAGCGACGAGGGTGTTTCTTCGACAACTCTGTTCATTGTTCAGGTTTTTCGACCATAGGTGAGATTGGAGCGAAGAACAACTTGATAAACAATGACGCGAAATTTAAGCGCTGTTCTGACGAACAATTTTTTGAACGGGTGGGGAGCGAGATTTGAGTGTTGAACCTTAAGGTGCAGGGAGGACATCTGGGCGTCTTGCCTCGGTAATCGAAAGTGGTTAGACTATGATTACGTTAGACCAACCCCTCTGAAGATGCTGTGCTGTTATCACAGAACTTGATCCCTCTCCTGACCTTGACAAACTCTAGACTGCCTCCTTCTTTCGTAGACCACCATCTCATTTCCTCGAACTGAGCATTCAAAATGTCACTAATCGCAAGTCTCGAAGACCGGCTGACTAAGTGTCAAATTTCTCAAGCCATTTCGTTTCATGTCGGTTTCGCTCGACACCAGTCGACACCTCATCATCGTCGACGAGCCTCATAAGGTTTCTCCCACTGTCACCCTGATCCTGTGGGCCGGATATGCAAGCCACCCGCCTTATCACTCTTGAGCTGCGCACGATGTTTGTTTTACTGTCAATGCTGCAGATTGGCTGCACGATGCGCCGATCGGTGGACACGCCTTCGGTTTCGTATCGTCGATATTTGTATTTTAGCACCTCTTCGGCATTTCACGCATTGACAATGCGAGGCTCATGCTACAAGCTAATCCATACACCCAGCTCTATGCCCCTCTCCCCTCCCCTCCAAAAACCCTTCCTCCCCGCAAGGGACTTCGTGGTTGCGGCTCAAGAGTCACATAGGCAATTGCCTATGATTTTTTGCCAGTTCTTTGCTTTGGTACTTCGCATCTCGTTTCTCTTTCATCTCCTTTTGGTAATAGAATCTACATGTTTCGCTTCTGCATTTGCCTTCATTCGTAATACCACTACTCCACTTGCGCTGGCTCGCCTCATATCCTAATGTTATAATAAGAATTCCTGGAACCTCTCCAAGAGCTCCGAGCGCTGTTCGAAACTCACGGACCCCAATCTTCTCCTGCTGGGTTCACCAAGAGGGCCGCCAGTTGACGGAGAAAACCGCACAGATGTATCTCTCCCGGCTCTTCCTGTGTGCCTCGTTCGGCTTAGCGTCTGCCCGGATCCAAGGCCGCATCCATCCTTATCTCTATGGGGTGCCAAAGTTTCCGGATACTGAAGTCAACCAAGTCGCGGCGATTGTGGATGCCACGGCAGCAGATAACACCACATCGACGAACTCAGCTCAGTCGCCTCCCCCTTCAGCTGCACCTGTCGCGCCCGCGACACCTGGGCTTGCTGAACCATGCGCAGTTGTTAGTAGTGCAATAGCGGCAATACCGTCAGGCTCCCGCAAGATTGTTCCTGCTGAACTTGGGTTGCAGTGTCTGCAGTCCGTTCCTCTGGATAAGGAGGGGAACTTTAAATTGATCGATGACTTGAAGCTTTACTTGCAATGGCAGTCAAATCTAGCATACCTCAAGAACCCACCACCTGACTACACGGAGGACCCCGTGGATGTAATTGGGGAAATGGAGAGTATGCAGAGGCAGCTTTCCTCCGGTGGTTACCGGAATGAATATGATTTCCAGCTGGATCTCATGACGCTGTTCAACCGCGCTTATGACAATCACTTAGCATGGCAGCCAGATATTCTAGCAGGAGTTATGCAATTCCAAAGGCCAGCTGGAACAGAACTGGTTTCTGTTTCTTCTGACGGTATTGCACTGCCAGAGATCTTCGCATTCCGCGATTTGGAGCTTGCCAAGAACGACAGCTCATTTAGGCCTTCCCCAGTTAGGACAATCAACGGACAAGGCGTGGAAGAGTATTTGCAGACTGTGGCCGTACAAGCTGATTTTCACGATCCCGACACTCGATGGAATGCGCTCTTTCCCAGTCAGCCGCTCATCGCGTCTGGGGTTACATTCTTAGGATCGTTCAGGACAGGAAAGTACCAAGGTCCTAACACGACGTTGTCCTTTGCAAATGGAACGTCGCGATCAGAGATGAATCTTGCCGTCGTATTTGCGAACTTTTCTGATGTTGACAGTGGGCCGGCCTTTTTCTCTAAATTCTGCACTGGGCCTCAGCCTACGCCGACTGAGTCGTCTACTCCGACCACTTCCGGTACGCCAGCTACGGAACCGTCCCACAGCGGGTATCCCAAGGCTATTCTCATACATCCGAACCTCTCGCTTGGAGGCTATCATCTCAATGACACAGGATACGAGGTACGTAGTTGTTAGATGAACTTTTTTTTGGGCCGGTTTTAACCCCCCATTAGGATGTAGCAATCCTCAGCATCCCAAGTTATGAATCACCCGACGTCCAACTCTTCCAAAACATCATGCGCGACTTCATCCGAATGTCAGTCCGAGCCAAGAAGACCAAGCTAATCTTCGACCTTCGAGGCAATGGCGGAGGCAACGCAATCCTCGGTTATGACTCCTTCAAACAAGTATTTCCTCAACGTGAGCAGGAACCTTTCGGTGCAACCAGATACCGAGCCAGTGAAGTCATGAACATCACCGGACGGGTGACAAGCGACTTTGCGGCTGGCACAACGTATGTACAGAGCAACGAGACGGCTTTCGAGCAAAACTTCAACGGCAGCACAATGGACGATATCATTCTCTTCACCGCAGGTTTCAACTATCAACACAACCTCGATATTAATCTCGAGAGGCTTGACTCTTGGCCCGAAATGTTTGGACCCAACACTGTCAATAACGATACGTTCACGAATACTATTCGGTACAATTTTAGCGATGAGCCGAGTTATACGTATCCCGGGTTCTCGATCATTGGATTTTTGAACAACACAAACGAGACAAATACGCCGCAGCCGTTCCAGGCGGAGAACATGGTTATGGTGAGTGGGTTTCTTTGAGATGGCTTGGGGACTCATGAGCATGTTATGCCACCATCGCTTATTGTTTCCCTCCTCCGTTTGTCCAAATAACTCTGCCTAACATCTACACTAACTTGTATCGACAGTTACACGACGGCATGTGTTCCTCGACCTGCACCATAGTCTCAGAACTCCTCAAAAACCAAGGCGGAGTACGCACCATCGCCGTCGGCGGCCAGCCCAAATTCGGGCCAATGCAAGGCATCGGCGGTACAAAAGGCGCCCAGAACTTCGGATGGGATGACATTCAAGTCCGTTCTCAAATTATATACTTGTAAGGGATATCCTGACCTCTCCTCCTACCCACAACACCCGCTAACATCGCCCAGTCTCGGCAGCCCAGAACAACAAGCCGCCTGGGACCAAACCGCACTAGGCAAGACCGCTTTCGCCGAACAACTCTTTAAACGTTCCGCCTACGCAAGCGGTCGACCCGCGGGTGGGATAAACTTGCGCGATAACCTCCGCAAGAGCGATGAGAGCCAAACGCCGCTGGAGTTTATATACGAGGCGGCGGATTGTAGGATGTGGTACACGGCACCCATGATCAACGACGTCACGGTGCTGTGGAAAGGCGTTGTGGATACCATGTGGAGGAACCAGAGCTGTGTGCAAGGGAGTACTGGGGATCCGAGTAGTGTGAGTGCAGGTGGGCAGAACCGGAGTGGGATTGCGCCGCCGATTCAACAGGAGACGAGCGCGGCGGGGCATGTAAGGCTAAGCTATGTGGCTTTGGCGTGGAATGTCCTCGGAGTTGCTCTTGTGTATATATTGTATTAATCGGTTTTATATAGGTAAGTGATATCCATCTAGACACTAAAAATTTGGTTGGGCTTTGGGTGGACACGTTTGAATTGCATATTCCTATTATTCTGAGAGTGACTCCATGACTTTTAGCTTTTGAATGTCCTTTTCATTGAGATGCTTGGACCCGAAGCCCGTGGGTGGATGGAAGGAAGGAAGCAGATCAAAGAATCATCCCGACGACGAGATCTGATTGGGTGAGGTTCCAACGCTAAAATAGCTGGTCTGCGGCTTCTTGATCTTCAAGAAGTGAATTTTCGCTTCTACATCGACTGTCGTATGCTGAGTCCTCTCTCGTCCAACTGGCGCATCTCGTCCCTCTTGGGGTCCCATTTCACACTATGTCAGATGCTCTTGAATAATTGCGCTCAGCATATCGCAACCTCATTGTTTTGGTGCCGAATGTTTTGGATACGGCGGTCGAGACTCCGCAGAGGCCGCGACCGCGACCGCGAATATCTCACCGACAAAGCACTCGCGGACAGGATTTGCGTGAACACGAGGCGATTAACCGGCTGAAGAATATTAAAGGGTGAGTGAGGCACGAGCTGGTTCCAAGAGCTTGGATTGAGCTTCAAGGTACGCCTGCGTTTCTTGATTCCACGCATCTGGATGGCATGTCTCTTTTGTACCATCGCTTCAATTTCAAAGCAACATTTGGCTATTTTCAATTCGAGTTTATTTTTGCCTTGCGCGGTCGTTGCACGGATGTTTTGTGCGATACATTCTCAATGGTCGAGAGAAGCAGCTGGTCCCGAGGGCGTGGTACAGATTACGAGAATTTCTCCGCAGCCTAAAGTGGTACATACGCCATGCAGAACTAGGTCAGGAACCCTTGCTATGTATGGAGGTAGCTCGCACTCATTGCACGACATTCAACAGTTTCGATACATGCACACTGTGCGGCTTGAGACAAACTTCTCAGAATCCAAGACTTTCGCAGCCGCGACACTTTATTCGCTACAAGCCAACTCCGGAGTTTGGTGCATGTGAAGATTCATCTGGTACGAACCATGCGTGCTGACAGTCAGGCCACGCGCCAATGGCGATCTCGGGGGTACCCGTTCAAGGTCAAGCTTGATTCGAAGCTGATGGCCTGTGCGACCTGCATCCATTACAAGGGTCATTGTTGAGGATTTGAATATCCCATCAATTATTGAAAGGCCCTTCTGCACCAGACCGTCGGTACTTCATTCTCCCTGTACTTTCCTCTCAGCCTTGATTCTTCCTGTCACATTCGCCCCTCCTCACATAATTCGGTATCTGACTGGGCAAATATTGGAGTTTAGGTTTAAGATATGGCGGAAGCCAATGGTAAGCCGGAGGCTCAGAGCCCGCCGGTTGAAGTGAATAAGACAAAGTACAGTCTTGACGGTGTTGAAGATGGCGATGCAGTGGACGATGTCTATTCTCGTGCGAATCCAGCCCGGCCGGGCTTCACAAAGAGTGATCAGAAGGATATGTGGAGGATGGGAAAACTCCAAGAACTAAAGGTCTGTCGAACTGAACCGTTCCAATTCAACCCAACGTCTATCCTTCATGGATCGCACGGCTGATATTTTGCAGCGCAACTATCGTCCACTCTCAGCACTTAGCTTCGCTATTGTCTTGACTGCAGTATGGGAGTTTCTTTTGATCGCGAATACCCAAGGCCTGATCGACGGCGGTCTCGCCGGCGTCTTCTGGTCATACATATGGACGTTTATCGGCTTTGGGTTTGTGGAGATGAGTCTTGCGGAGATGGCTTCAATGTGCGTTCCACATTTTCACTTCAACTTATCAGTCGCTGATTCTCAATTTATTTTTTGCGCCTTGCAGGGCACCAATTAGTGGTGGTCAATACCATTGGGTCTCAGAGTTTGCACCGCCAAAATACCAACAATTCCTCTCCTACGTCGTCGGCTGGATGTCGACCCTCTCATGGCAAGCCGGCAACGCATCAGGCTCGTTCCTCACTGGCACCATCATCCAAGCATTGCTTGTCGTCAACTATCCTTCCTACGAGCCACAAGGCTGGCAAGGCACGCTCTTCGTCTTCGCAATGGTCTTGGTTCTCTACATTGTCAACATTTGGGGTGCGCAGGTCTGGCCTCGGATACAAAACGGCCTATTGATACTGCACGTAATAGGGTTCCTTGTGGTTATCATAACGCTCTGGGTCATGGCGCCGCATCAATCCGCAAAGGCAGTGTTCACAGAGTTTACGAATGCTGGTGGATGGCCGACAATGGGCCTCTCTCTCATGGTGGGCCAAATTACAGCCATCTACTCTATGCTCGGTACATTCCCTCATCCTACGAACCTCCCCAAAGCGCACACATCTAATTCACGCATGCAGGGTCTGACGCAACAGCCCACATGGCTGAAGAAGTCCGCGACGCCGGTCGCTACGTGCCCATTTCCCTATTCTGGTCCTACGTCGGCAACGGCATCATGGCGATCATCCTCCTCGTCACCTACCTCTTCTCGATCGACGACATCGAGAAAGCCCTCAGCGATCCGACCGAGTACCCTTTTATCTACGTCTTCAAATCAGCCGTCTCCACTGCGGGTGTCAACGGCTTGACGATTATCGTGTTGATCCTGGTGATCGCGGCGAATATTAGTTTTAATGCGAGTACGGCGCGTCAGACTTTTGCCTTTGCGCGAGATAAGGGATTGCCGTTTGCAAACTGGATAGGCCACGTCGATCCGGGGAGAGAAATTCCGGCGAACGCGATTATCGTAACCTGTCTTATCACTATGTTGCTCTCTCTCATCAACATCGGGAGTACCGTTGCCTTCAACGCTATAATATCTCTCCAGGTGGTCGCATTGATGTCCACCTACACGGTTTCGATATCTTGCGTTCTCTATCGTCGCATCGCACATCCAGAGCTGATACCCACAGCTCGTTGGTCTCTTGGTAAATGGGGCATACCTGTGAATTGCATCGGACTAGCCTATGTTTTCTTTACTTTCTTCTGGGCGTTCTGGCCGAATGAGACGCCAGTCAATGCAGAGAACTTCAATTGGGCGGTTTTATTGTTTATGAGCGTGTTTTTCATGAGTTTGGTCATGTATCTCATTAGCGGAAAGAAGATGTATAAGGGTCCGGTGACGGATATCAGGGCAGCAAGACTGGATTGAGGTTCGTGTCGGAGGATGTTGAAGGGGATGAGATCAACTGGAACGGCGCTGAGGACTTTTTGAAAGGATCGAAAAAGTACCAGAACACTTTCGCATGTACACAGTTTTTTTTGGCTTAAATGTTCACCTTACCTTTTGGGCACCTTGGATAAGACGATCAGCATTCCAGCTGACGTTTTAGGCAAGCGCTCAACCGTATCGCTCGATCACTCGCATCTGCCAGCCACACCCGTCGAGCGATCTTCCGATTTCTTTCATCTGTGATGCTACCCTACGAATCTCTCGCTTCTATTTTCGTGGACGTTGGAAGCCCACTCGGAGTACGACTTCCGCGAGACTGAAATCCTATCAAACAGACTCGCGCACCTCCAATTCAACCTCAAAACGAGCGACCGATCATTTTCGGGCCGCAAATCAAATCCGACCGCGAAAGTCCAACGTGCATTCTCCGCGTCTTCCTTTCCACAACGAGGGTCGGCATTCCCATACACCAAACACTCACACCGCCACTATCTAACCTTTTATCCAATAAAGTTTCGAAATGGGGCCAATACGGGTATAGTGCAGTTTTAAAGGGCGGACTGCGTTCGATCTGCAGCAAGCGATCTGTTCAACCGCAGCAAAGTAACTGTATGAAGCCACTGCCGGAGGCCGAAGGCGGAAGGCGCCGAACAGGGGTTTGGCGCACTTCGAACCCGCCCTTTGGGGCACAAGAGTATTTCGGCTCGGCTAGACTCAAACATGTGACAAACCTAAAAGGGCGTGGCAGGTTCACGGTGCCACAGTTCTTTCCACCGTAGAAGCCTAAACGGAACGGTGACGAATTCGGTGCGACATAACTGCATCACAACGTCTTCAGCTTGTTTCCTTTTCAAGAAGCTGCTTACGGCAGTAGCACAGTACGACCACAAGAGAGCGTCCAAGGACAGCCCTGCGTACGGATAATAGCGACCACGCCAATGGGACGGCCCGGGCCAATCTCAACACACGAAAGAGACCCGGCCTCGTGCGACCGGACTGATCATAAGGTCGAGATAACGACCGAAGGACATACGAACAAGACGGCCGGGTGGAGTCCGGAGGATCGGTGAGATTTAGAAACACGAAACACAAAGACTAGGTTGGGGTTCGAGAACTGCTGAGGCCCGGAGGACACCCGTGTCTCATCCGCCTTCTTCCCTTAACACGGCCTGCGTGTCGTCGCATATTTGACATCACGCACCCCCACCCTTTTTCCTCAGGCTTTTTCCGATCGAGGATAATTGTAGATGTTTAAAATTCTGCCTGGTTGATGGCAGATGCGTCCTCCACATTTACAGCAACGCCCACCGGGCGCCCATCGGGAATTTCGGAGCCTCTTGCGGCGATCGGTGATAAAGATCAGAGTGGGCTCATAGCGATACTTGCGGCGTTTGCGCTGGGCTTAGTCCTTCTTTCGATCACTGTGAGGATATACGCACGACATAACTTCATTTCATATCGAGTTGATGATTTCACCTTTTTCGCTGCATCGGTCCGTCACTTCTTCAATCGCATCCAGGATAAGAATCTAAACTTTCTAGGCATTCGCGATCATCCAAGCCTCGCTGGTATTCCGCGAACTCTCCTCCGGCTTAGGGAAACTGGGCTCATCTCTACCTTCAGAGCAAACGGCCTCGATCCAAAAGGTTCCACCAATGTCTAGCCCTTTAACTGTTCTCCGGCGTCCCTACTGACAATTGTTAGATTTCGTTCGTCGCCGACCTCTTCTACCTCTTTCCACTCTTCCTCTCCAAAGCCAGCACATCATTTCTCTTCATCTACCTCACTCCTGGCCGATCCCATCATCGAATAATATGGACCACCATTGCTGCCTCCGTTACCTGGCTCATCTCCTCCGTCATTCTCGAAGGCATCCGTTGCCACTCCAGTCATCCGTGGACCGATGATATATCAACATGTCCCAACTTCTTCGCTCGGTGGGCTTTCATCGCCATTTTCGACACACTAATCGAAATCGGCCTTGTCGCTACGGCAATATATATCGTCTGGGATCTGCAAATGGAGCTCATGTCCAAAGTTATAGTCGTTGGAGCGTTTTCGTGTCGAATACCGTACGTGCTTCCGATTTCTCTACCACTATCTCCACCCCTGGCTCGACCCCCAATGCTAACTTTGAGACAGGAATGCCGCGTTCTCAATAACACGCCTCGCTTTTCTTCACCACTCTCTCACTCCCACCACCTCACACTACTACACCTCCCGCATCGTCTGCACGACCCAACTCAGCATCGGCTACACAATAACCGCATCCATAATCCCCTACCTAAAACCTTTCATGCAGGCTTACGAGCAGCCCCCGTCCTCGTACCCCTCGAAGTTCTCCAAATCATCCAAGTCTTCCAAATCCTCAAATTTCAAGCTATCCTCCTTAACCGGTAAAACCGCCGTCAGCTCAAATACGGATGGAGTAGATGATGAGCCAAGAGAGCCAGTAAACAGACTAGTGAGAAAGGAGATAGCGTTCATGAGGGGAGGAGGGGTTGGAAGATTGAGACCAGAGGATATGAAATATGAGGCCAAAGCATCGGCTATGCCTACCCCGGAAGCGGTAGAACATGATGGGGAAGGAGGAGGTGCGGATGATGATAGCCAGGTCATGATTATTAAAAAGGGGGTTGAGTGGAGTGTGCAGCATGAACGGGCAGGGAGTGCAAGTGGAACGACAGGAACGACGGGGACGGATGGGATTGAGATTATCGGGAGAGAGAGTGTATAAAAATTTAGAGAGAAAGGAGGGAATGAGTTGTAGATGAATCTATCGGTAACGAACATGGATATGGAGGGCTTTATTTCTTCACGCCCTGGTTCCACTCTGATCGATACAACCCGTAGCATCTTTCATTCCCCGCCGTCCTCTTTCATACTCAATCTCGAACCATCACACGATACGATTATTTATCCTGATTCGTCGGGCCAAGTGGCACCTTTTGCCTAGGCACCTCACATTTGTCTTCCCGTGGTCAACGTACCAGCCAGGTGCATTGCAAATTTAAAGCTAAAGAGAAGCTTCCTCATGTGCAAGGCTAAGCATCGAGATGAACTGCAAATTCATAGCACACTTTCAGCCCCAGGAGTAGATACGTAGGACTCGGTTAGGCCCCGAATTTCAGCTGACCGAGTGTATTGCAAATTCGGCGTTGAAGAGAGGAATGGATACGCTGGGATTAGGCTGAGCCATGGGGAGGGTCAAAAAGGGAACTAAATTCACATATGTACTGCAAATTTAGCACTGAGGAGAAGGCCCACCATGTGGAATGCTGCGAATTGGGAGAAGCATATGTAGCGTAAGGTATGTTTCGTCGACAGATTTTTGAGGGTATCTCGGTTGCTTGGAGGCGGATGGTTGATTAGCGTTCCCAGGTGTCCATCGTCAACCAGCGCATACTGGCTGTTAGGCGAGGAATCGGTTTGTGTTTTAGAAATTTCTCTATTCGAGGTGGAAATAATAACATGCTGTGTCGTAGTGGTGTGCGAGTAATAAGCGACATCGGATGATCGTCGGCGACATCACGTGATGGCCTTTTCGATCCATGGGCCAATTTTCCGCTTCTCTTCCCATCCAGCTTGGTCCAAAATTCAAACCTTAATTCTGGTACATTATAAGCTCAGTTCTCGATGCAGGGAGTCTACAACGCTAGAAGAGTCATATTTTAGTTAGAGCGTATCGCATGTTCCTCCGCGTACCTGCATGTCAGCATGACCACCCTTCATCTTGAGCTTTTCGGATGTGAGACTCTCAAGGTACGAAGGTACATGAGTTCCTAGAGTCTGTCATCACCTGACGCACGGGCTCACCTGACGAACACCAAAAATCGCAAATTTGGCGAACCTCGCACAACACCCGATTTTTCAACATAATTCGACCTCCACCAATATGAACCCCCTTGAGGCCGCGCTGGCCTCATTGGAATCGCTGAAACCTGGAGAAACTCCTAATTATACTCGTACTGCAAAAGAGTTTGGCTGCAATCGCTCAACGCTGTCTAAAAGATATCGCGGTGTGCAGGGTCCACGGACTGTGCAATATGAAAATCAGCGAGTTTTAGATGAGCAACAATCACGAACTCTTATTGATTACATCAATAAGCTTACTGAGAGAGGCCTGCCACCTTTGAATGAAATGTTACGCAATTTTGCCAAAGAAATCCGTGGTGGAGATCGATGTCCTGGCAGAGAGTGGCCGAAACGCTGGCGAACTCACTATTCAAAAGAGATTCTTTACACTTACAGCTATCCAATTGATAAAGCTCGTAAATCAGCCGACTCAGCGTTCAAATACGCCCTGTATTTTGAACTAATAGGTAGGAAAATAAAAGAGTACGACATTAATCCAAACATGATGTGGAATATAAATGAGAAGGGCTTTCTCCTTAGTATCATGCATAGTCACAAGAGATATTTTTCCCAGCATAAATATAAGGAAACTGGGCTAAAACAGCAACTTCAAGATAGAAATCGCGAGTGGATTACCTCAATTGGCTGTATATGCGCTGACAGCTCAGTGCTGTCGCCAAGCCTTATCTATCAAGCTATTTCTAGCAATATTCAAGACACCTAGCTACAGGACTTCGATCCTACTAAGCATAAGTGTAACTTCGCCTCCTCACCAAGCGGCTAGACAAACGACGATCTAGGATATAAATAGCTCATTAATGTATTTGACAAAGAGACAAAGGCTAAAGCTCAAAGGAAGTAGAGGTTATTAATACTCGACAGCCATAGCTCTCACGTAACAATGAAGTTCATTAACTATTATAATAAACATAAGATCCTTCTAGCGATTTTTCCACCCCATTTGATACATACCCTGCAGCCTCTTGACATCGCTGTGTTTAGTCCTTTAGCATCCGCTTATAGTGACGAAATCAAGAAGTTTTTAATAGAGTGCTAAGGATTATGTAAACTTTCAAAACAAGACTTCTTCCGCATGTTTTAGGCTGCTTAGCGCAAGGCAGTTATAAAGAAAAATATTAAAGCTAGGTGGGAAGCAGTTAGCTTAGTCCCATGAGACCCCAAGCACGTGCTCAAGCGATTTACCAAAGTTAACAACAATAGGCCTTCATCTAGTGAGTCTTCAAAGTCTATCCTTAGTGCTGAAGACTGGAAACGCATTGAGAAGCTTTTAAAGAAGACTGTTTCTAATTTTTACGACAAAAAGGCTCGGAAGCTTCATCAGACGATTGGTCAACTAACTACAGAGATTATTCTTCTCAAACTCTAAGTTAAAGGTCTAGAAAACGCTCTATTTATTGAGCAGAAGCGCCGCCAAAGGTCTAAACCAATAATCTTCAATATCCACCCCCTAGAGAACGGTGGTGCTCAGTTCTATAGCCTGAGCAAAGTCCAGCAGGCACGTGATCTTCAACGTGAGAAAGAAGAAGCAGATCGCATTAAGAAGGAGGAGAAAGAACAAGAAAAGCTTCGCAAAGAGAAGGAGAAAGCTAAGAAGCAACGGCTTCTTGAAGAGCGTAAGGTTACCTGAGCTATTGAACACGAAGAGCGAGCTGCTGAGAACGAGCGGAAGCGCATTGAGAAACAAGAGGCAAAAATCGCTCGTGAGGCTAAGAAGCAGCTTCAAAACGACCTCAAACAGGCGAAGAAGGGTGGGAAGAAGGCTATTAAGCCTATTATAATTGAATCTGATGAAGAATATAAGGGTGCACATATAAATGAAGTGGTAGAGGCGACTCCTGCACACACTCGACGCGGACGGAAAATAGTTCTTCCCCAGCGATTTCGCAATTTATTTAAATAGCTTATGGGCTTCTCCGTAGTCAGTTGCTTGTTACTCTAAAAAATCTTATAATTTTATCAATTCTACGTGGCTCAAAAACTTCATTTTTACATGAGTGAAATGTGTGAAAATCGTGCGTCAGGTGAGCCCGTGCGTCAGGTGATGACAAACTCTACAGGAAACGATCGAAGAGCCGCTTCATGATAGCCCAATAACATGTCACCGGAATTACTTCGATTCTCGGAGTGGTTCGAATTGCCCCCACGTTGCCCCACATTTTCATGTGTACCCTCACATGCACCTCAGCCCCAACTTCACATCTTCTACATGACGCTTGAAACACTCGCAATCTATCAACCCCGGAAGAACTTTTTCCGGGTTGCGATTAGGTAAGCTAGCACCGATGCTCCCTTCTTAATACAGATGCTCACTTCCGACAGCATCGCATAGATCTGCATATCCGTGACCCCAGACATCCCATCTCCACCCACATCTGCATCTCAAGAACCGCAGTTTACCATGTCCACAGATCTTAATTTTCTGCCTGGTCCCTACCCTCCCGGTCAGCACATTATCCCCCCACCCCGGCCCGACTCTCCAGCCACATCGGAGTTCCGCCTCAACCATCTGATGCTCCGAATCAAAGATCCTGAAGCGAGCCTGCGTTTCTATAACGATTGTTTGGGATTGCACGTTGTATTTATTTTTAACGCGGGGCCCTGGACGATATACTATCTCGGTCCACGGGACGTTGGTAAGTTAGTTTTTCCTTTTTGGCTTAGAAGTGAGTTAGACCGGAGATGGGTGAAAGGATGGAAAGCCAAGTTGGTAGAGAGCCAAAGGGAGGAAAGGAAAAAGAGGATGTTAAAGGGAAACCAGACGATTAAAGCACGCGATAGAAGACCATGGAGGAAGTGTGGGCGGTGGGAAGGTATGGAATTGAGTGAGGTACGGTTGGAGACGGGCTAACGGCGTGAATTGAATCTGCATTCCGAAGGGAAATTTTAAATGAAATTAACCTTCTTTTCAGGTATGGCGGAAATAGGAACCTCGAAGGAACTCTTGGAGCTTTACTATATTCCAAGCGATAAAAATCGCGAGTATACCAGCGGCAACGATTACAGCAAGGGTGGTGTCGGATTCGGCCATATCGGCTTCACGGTCCCGGATGTCGGTGAGGCCCTAAAAAGAGTTAAGGAGTTTGGATACGAAGTCATTAAGCCACTTGATGAGGCGAAGGTGGGGCAGATGGGATTGCCTAGGAATGTGGCGGAGGAAGAGGTGGTGGAAGGGTATAGACATGTTTTTAGGCAGTTGGCGTTTGTTAGAGATCCCGATGTAAGTTTCCTTGCAAGGTCTGGAGAGTAGGTGGGAATGGGGAGACGATGGTGCTGACGAGAACTAGGGATATTGGGTAGAGCTTGTGCCGCAGGTTGTTAAACCTCCGCCGACAAGTTCGGTCTAGTAATTCACTGATTGCCCTACGATGATTTCACAAAACAGTGAATGGAGGATGCAAGAAAAATCCATACAATGTATAGTCTAAGTGAGTCTTCCCTTTCACCCAAACAACAAAAAGTCTCCACACTACCGCCGATCCCTAACTATATATTAACTAACTGTTGAAATCGTTAAAGTAACCGACAACGTAGTAGAGTAGAAATATGAAGAGGTACGTAACGCGCCTACCAGGTTTTAATTCTGACAACGCATGTCGGTCGTTCTGGTGAAAAGCCGAGTAGCCGTTCCGCCATCATGTGTTGATTACGTACTAGTGAAAAGCGGAATAGCTAACGGGGCGCAGGTATGAGCTTGACTGTGGCCGCTTCCCTTTTCTTTTTATTTTTATATTTTTGTTTCTGGAAAGACGATACGTCTGGCACTCGAATGATAATACTAACTTCCATCGGCGGATTTAAAATTCGCTCGAGTGAAGTTGAGATTGATTTACCCACCATGAGAAAACAAATTTCTTAATATGACATTCAAGACCCTCCTTCCGAATCTTCAGGGTGAGCCATTCCATTCTTGGCCTTAAATACCGCTTTCAAACTTCCTACTAATCCTCCCTCCTCTCTGATTCATCCATCGCCCCGCCAGGACCGTCGAAAATCCGCCCACCAAGAAGTCTTACTTTTACAAGAAACTCAATCACGTCTTGCCTCTTGATAGAGCAGGTCTCATTATTTTCAGATGACAGGAGGTCAGATTGACACCAAAAATACATCTAATGCCCAGACAGTTGCAGTGACTGGGCGAAGCCCGTCAAATTTCCAAACGACATATCTGGGCTTTAAGTTCTTCGCACTTTGCAGTCCAATATCTCCACACCAGCACCACACCCCCTACCAAGCATGACAACCGATCCGCCGCTAAAAGATGTTCGAGTCCCTATTTCCCCAACCATCCGGTATATTTGCACCCACCTCTCTTTCAACATGCGCCCTAACCCGTTCTCCTCTCAGTTTCGTTCTCTCCTCGGCATTACCGTAACCGTAGGAACCGATCCCCATCAACAATCCTTCACGGTTCATCAAATCTTCATATGTTGTCAATCGAACTATTTCAAGAAAGCGATAACCGGCGAATGTCTTGAGTCCGAATTCAAGCCCATAATTCTACCAGAAGATGGACCAAACATCTTCGCCCAGTATCTCAAACTTCTATACACGCAGAAACTGCCTATCAAATTATCCGACGAGCCAAAACCCGACGATTCGAAACGCGACGAATGGGTGAGTTTGAGTAAGGTCTAGATTCTTGCGGAGAAACTTGTTGATGAGAAGTCCACGGAAGTGATTCTTAATGCGATTGAGGCGAAATCGAAAGAGTACGACTCGGAAGGGGAGTGCTGCATCCTAGTCTCGACTCCATTCGCGTTCTCCATGAGGGGACTCCGGCATCTAGTCCAGCGTGAAGCGTCATCGTCGACTTCCTCGCCGAACATGCGGAGTCTTCGTGGTTTGACGAGGCATCTGATCTATCGAAAGACTTCTTTGTGGATCTCACCCTTAGCATGCTGGGGGAGCGAGTTCGTCCTCAGACGTATGATGGTCTAGTGAATGAATTTGAAGCCTAGAAATCCAAGTGGGGACTAGAAGAGTCTAGTTACGAAGCAATACACGTAATGGTAGGAAGCGAATTTTAGATTTGATAGAGCAGCTACATTACACGGAATTACATCTTAATATGGGAAGGGGGAAGAAATTCGCTGGTCTAAGTTTTATGCATAATAGAATATGAAGAATCAGGTGAAATGGGGAGGAGGGAGTGGACTAGGGGTGGAATCTAACTACCGCTCTGAGATATCACATATGCAGGGCTTCGCTTGGTGTCTATATCGGGAGATTTTAAGTCGCAATGAAGGATCTAATTGAATCAATGGTCGCAAAGGGCCATTGACTAAGTACATAATCGAAGGGAGAATAAGAGCCTAGGAAAGAGATGATGCCAAGATGCTCAAAGTATCAAACTGAAAGAATTCTGGCCTCCTCACTGCATAAGGTCGAGTACTGGAAGTCGAATGCTTTCTGGTCTAGGCGTACCTTCACTTTCAGCACAATATCAGATCATTACTGCATCCTTCCAGCTCCCTCGGGACACACAAGAATACATCTTGAACTTCGACTTGTGCTCCACTCTATGTTTTGAATTGAATCCAAAACCCTCCTGTTTAGACACCTGGATCTAGCCTCACAAAAGCTGTCTGTAGTTATGATTATAGGTAGTGCATGAATATAGGAAGAGTACTAGAGATAATATAGTTTGCAGTGTGCCGCCGGAGCTGGAAGGGCGCAGGAGGGATTCCTTCCAGTTCGGTGTAGCTTACCTTGGATTTCATGCAAGTTCGTGGTGTGATCCTTCATGCCCCGGGCCAAATCCCTTCTTCTCCTATTTATCAACGCTGCGTTAGATTTCCTCATGGCTCTTGATTTCCTCCATGTACTTTGCCGGGTCGCAGTGAGCGGTCGAGACGTCATTCTGTGGAGAAGATCGCCTCCCTAGCATGCCCATTGAAATATAACAAAGGAAATCTTACGGTATGTCTTGCTTCTTATGGGTGGGCTATTCATCCATAGATTCGGTGTAGTAACCCGCGAGTAATCCCCGAGCGGGGCTGGATCTAGGCGTGCCTTCGTAAATGATACGAACCGAACACATGGATAGGCGAGGAAACTCGCCATTTGGTCCTAGTTCTCTAAATGCTGCGAGTATAGGCTGTGTGACTAAATTCTTCATCTCGATATCCATGAGCTTCTCCGTCATGTACAGGAATCAAGGGCAGTGGAAGGAGACCGAAGATAGGTATGTACAAGTGATGAGGACGTTCAAGAGGGTGATTGGGCCGAAGCATCCTTCCACGCTGACAAGCATGGCCAACCTCGCGTCGACGTTTTGGAATCAAGGGCAATGGAAGGAGGTTGAAGAGCTAGAGGCGATTCCTTCAAACTAGGCGGCCTTTTAAATACCACATATATTCAGGTAGTATAAGTCACTGTCTAGTTATATTCATACAGTTTAGAAATCATTTAGTGGGCCTTGGCATTTCCTCCAGCACAGGTACTGAGCAAGTGAGTATACATCACCACGGCCGTCTGCAGCATGTTTCGCACGTGACAGATCAGCCTGCGGCAGCCACCAGTAAGAGGGGTCTTATCTTCCCCGTTGAGCACCTGTATTCGTTCCTTAACTCTGATTTCCAATCCAAGCCCTTATATTAACCTCCGACACAACGACGTAACAACGCATTACTATATTGCTGCGGCAAAATATTGCATCCCACATCATTACGCCGTATATATCGCCTGAGACTAAACGCTGTTATCTTTCGGACTCATCCACGTATCACCATTTTTAAGGGCGCCTCGCATCGATGGCTACCCCTTCGCCGCCCAGACACCGGAGTGACTTCAAGATAGCTGTCATATGCGCCTTGCCACTGGAATCTGATGCCGTCGAGGCACTATTCGTCAAATACTAGGATGCAGATTGTGATAAAAGGCTGAGGGAGATGCGAACGCCTACACAATCGGCGTCATTAGCAATCACAACGTGGTTTTAGCACACACGCCGGGTAATTGGGCACCACAGGCTTTTGTTTGGTCTGAAGCTATCCATTTAGAAGCAATTTTCCCGCATAAAGAAGTCCCGCACAAACGTGCTACCTTCTTGTAGAAAGGACAGAGAAGGAATGCCATGCGAACGATTCCATAGAACTATCCCAGCTAAGAAGCAAACTCGAGACGTCGCAAACGGCGGCTGAGAAGTTTGATACTGAGAACCGTGACCTCCGCAACGAGCTCGGCCAATGTAAAGAGCAACTTGAGAAGTACCAGAGCCAAATTTTGTTACTTCAGGACCAGTGTCTTATAAGAGATCCGCAGCTAAAAGACGCGCAAACAAAGTTGCAGAGCTGTCGTGATTCCCTGGCGGCGTTGAAAGAAGCACTTGGGATCCTATTATTATATCGAAATAAAACGAGAAGATTTCCACATCCTGTGTTGTTGTGAGGACGCTATTCATGCTATTAGGGGACAATTCTTGACGAGTCGGCGACAAAACTGTCGGAGCTTGTCTATAGTTATTTTTGTAGAGGACTTCCAGATCGTGGCGTGAGTCCAATCACATACTTTCTTTTGCACTGTGTTTCTCGTATATTTATGCAATCATCTAAGGCACGTGCCAAATTTCGGTCCACTATTAGTAGCTACTCGCTGGAAGAAACCCGTTGGTCCAACGTACTTACTGGTGGGGGAAGACATCCCTTCAGTTGTATATGGTAGGAGTCCTCCGGGAGTAATTCGTCTCATTCTGTGTTCTCAGATCTGTCCGGTTTTACAAGCACTGAAGCGCGCTATCTGCCCATCACTATTGCTCGCCTTCCTGAGTTCCACCGCTGCAGTGCTTTGCTGAGCGGTGGATCTACGTTTTTGGTGGCGAGAGTGGTGGGTTGTGGAAGAGCGCCTTGCCGTTGCTTTGACATCCATCGCTCTCTCCTCTTCTATGGCGTTCTTGATCCCTTTAAGTTCCCCCATTACTGCAACGAGCATTTGATAAAGGTTGGGTTGTCGTTTCCGATGCAGCCATCTACCGCTCCGTCTTCTCCGATGTCGTGACTCTCATCGTCGCTCTCTCCTGCCTCCTCATCAACCTGATATCCTTCTTCATCATGATTTTCTTGGGTGCTCTATTCTCCAGCTCTGCTGTGTCTGAGTCGCTTGTGCCTGGAACGTCAGTGTTCGGTTACGTTGCGATATCCTAACCATGTTAATGGTCTTTAATAACTATTTATATTATAAATTTTAATACTTAGTATAAAAGTCATATTTAATTTAGATTGTAATAAAATAATATATTAATTTAATATACTATAGAAAAAAAGTATATTTACTTGTTTTAGTAACTTAATAAGTAAAAAAAAACTACTTTAATATATAATAAACTATTATTTACTTATATATTATATTTATTATTTTTAAGTACTTAAATTTAAAGTTATAATATAATACTTTTTAAATTTAGAAATAGTATTAAAATATTACGTTATTAACAAAAACTATTAAGTTAGTAGTAGCTTATTATATTATTAACTTTTTTTACGTATTTTATAAAAGCTATACTTAATTTACTATTAAAATTAGTAATATTATTTCTAAAAACGTTCTTAAAATTACTAAACTAGTTTTCTATTTAATTATATTTTAATAAATTTACAAAAATAGTATTAAAAAATAGAATATTAATTTTATTAAAAACTACTTAGTTTTTATTAAACTTTATATAAATAAAAATATTTTTAATTTTATTTATAAATTTTTAATAACTACTATTATAATTTTTTTAAATTAAGTAGTTAAATAAAACTAATTTATATATTATATATTAAGTTTTATTATAACATATTTTTAAACAAAAATTTAAATATATTTATTTATAATAATTTATAAAATTTATTTTTACTAGTTTTATAGTATTTTAGCAAAATTAGTATATTATATAAAATTATTAGTAAACTTTATTTTAAGAAACTTAAGTATTTATTATATTTTAATATATTAATCAAAATTTTTAATAATACTTTAAAAGTATTATTTTTAATTTTTTACTAATATATTTAATAAGCAAGTAGTGTAAACAAGTAAGTAGCTTATTTTAAAACTTACTAAAAAATTAAGAATTTATACATGAATATCTTAATAACCACTTTATAACAAATTCTAGAAATTTAATAAGTAATTAATAATACTTTAAAATAAAAGCTATTAAAATTTTAAGTACTATAAATTAACTGTTATTAAAATATTTAAGAAAAAGTAAATTTAAAGGCTAAAATAAGACAATCTTAATAACTATTAGTTACTAACACTTAAGAATTTAATAACTTTTATTTCAAAATACTGCCAATTATCTATTAAATTTCTAGAATTTATTATCAAGTAGTTATTAAGATATTCATGTGTAAATTTTTAATTTTTTAGTAAGTTTTAAAGTAAGCTACTTACTTATCCACACTACTTACTTATTAAATATATTATAACTTTTTTTTTTTATTATTATAATAAATTTAAAAAGATGCTAGTTATACTAATAATATAAAATTAAATATAAGTAACTTATACTATATTTATAATATTTAAATTATTATACTTATATTAGTTAAAATTAAGTTTAATTTTATTTTTTATTTACTTATTTTGTTTTTAAAAATTGGGTTAAAACTATTATTTAAAATAAAATAGTTAAAATATTTAATAAACTTCTAACTTTAAAAAATACTTAAATAAGTAGTATATATTAATTTTAGACTTTTTAGTTTTTATTTAATAACTATACTTTATATATAATGTAAAATAGAGTTTATTTTTTTTATAAAAATAAGAAAATTTAATACTTTAATATATTAGCTATTATTTAATATATTGAAATAACTTTTTATTAGTTTTAAATATTACTTTTTTTTAGTTAATAAATGTATGGTTTTTATAATTTAATACTTAAAATATAAAATATTATTAGTAGTATAAAATAAAATATTAGTTTATTACTTTAGTACTTTAATATAAAATATTTACTTTTTAAGTTTATTAATAAGTTTTATAAATATTATTTTACTTTATATAATAATATTAGTAATATACTTTTTTTAGTTATTTTTAAAATACTTTTAATAGTTATAAAAATACTTTTATTTTTACTTACTTTTTGTTAAAAAATATTTAAGCTTACCTTTTAATTTTTTTTAAACCTTTTTATTAATAAATAAAAGTAATATAAAATATTTTTATAATAAAAATTATTATTATTAGTAATATTTGTCACGAGAGTGCTACGTGCAAGAAATTAAGAACTTAAAAAAAAGTATTAATTAATTACTATATATAGTACCAAGTAATAATTTAAGACGTTATGTGAAGAAAGGAAGAAATAAAATAAATTATAAATAAAGTATTTAAATAAGAGCTCGTGCACTAGCGCGAGGCTAATATATAAATATATAATATAATAAAAAAACTTATAAAAAAAGCTTTCTTAAAAGGCTTTTATAAAGTATTATAAGTAATTACTATAATAGTATTCCCCTTTTAAATTCAAGTTTCTGCAATAGGTGTTATGTTAAGTTTTAGATAATAAATTAGTTTAAATTCTAGAAGTAGAATTCTTTTATAGTAGTTATATTTTAAAGATTATTTACAAATTACTATATTAGGTTATTATATTTAGTTTATTTAATAAGGTATTTATAATACTTCTATTTGTAATTAAAGTATAGCTTTTTAATTTACTTAATATAGTATTTAGTATTACCATTAATTTTAATGGGTTTTAGTAATGAGTTTTGTTAATCTAGAAGATATTTAAATTTAGGCACAGCTAGCTAAAGTAAAGATATATAAAAAACTAAGTATATACTTAGAAATTTAAGGAGTTTAAGTTAGTATATATATAGAAAAATTATATAAAAGATATAATATTTCTTTAAGGCTTTTAAGTCCAGCTTCTTAAATAATTATTTAGTTTTAATATTCTATATATTAAGTCAGACCATGTCTTCTATTTAGTAGTTAAGTACGGATAATTATTTTTAATTTATATATTCTTTTTAAAGAGCTTAAGTTTAAATTATCTTTTTTTAAACTAGCTATTAAATATTAGCTATTTTCTTTACTATATGGTTAACTTTTAAGGCTTATAACATCTAGTAAAGCCGTTTTTAAGTTTTTATAAAAAGTTTAAAACCCATTTAGAGGTGTTAGCCTGTGTTGGCTAGAAATAATAAAATCTTTATAAATTTAGATATAGTATTATTAACTTTAAACTATACTAAAAGAAGCTAGTTTACTTAGTTATTTTACTAGTAGTTTATATATATATATAGAACTTATTTTATTATGCTATTAGCTCTTTTTATTTAGCTATTAATTTCTAAATAGTATACAGAAGACAGTTAGAGTTTAATTTATAGTTATTTATAGAATTTATTATAGAAAGTAGAAATAAATTATGTTTTTTAGTTTAATATAATTATTTCTAAAAGGCCATAATCTATTTATACGTGTTAATAAAAGAGGTAGGCTATATTTATAGTAGTTATATTAATATAAAAAATTAAGTATTAATATTTTATAGGATAGTTTACTATAATTATAATATTAATACAGCTTTTAGATTTTAGGAGATTAGTAATAAAGTCTACGGAAATATTTCTCTACTTTTTCTTAAGAACAGGTAGGAGCTTTAAGAGGCTATAATACTTTTTATAAAAGATCTTAAATCTTTAATAAGTATAGTAATAGAAAATATATTAGTATATTATTTTAAATATTTAGGGCTAGTAGTATTTGTGTTATAGGATTTTAAAAGTCTTTTCACAACTAAAGTAGCCGCCAATAAGGGAATTGTATATAATCTAAAAGATTTTAATTTTAAGTTTATTATTATTTAGTATTATTAATTAGTTGTAGTAGTATAATTAACCTTTCTGATTTTTATATTTACTTAAGGAAAGCTTCTTAGAGCGTTGAATTCCATCCTATTTTAGTAATAGAATTTTCTAAATAAACTTATTATTAAAATACTCGTTATTAATAATCTATTAAATAGACTTATTTATTTTAGTTAAGTTTAATTCTAGTGTCTTATTAAATAGTTTAGAGTAGAAAAATATTTATTATTAAACTTTACAGACTTTTTTTTAAGCTAGAGTATTTTATATATAGTAAGTAAAAATATTTAGTTTCTCACTCTACCTACTAGGCCGGTACATAATTGTAAAGTTAAATTAAAATAAGTATTTAATTTAATAGACTTATTAATAGCTTAGCTATTTTATAGTAATAAAATACTATAAATTCTTATAGTTATTTAATATCTAGATTAGAAAGATAGCACCTTTTAGCTTAAGTTTCTATTATTTAAAACAGCATATAATAGCTAATAGCTTTTTATTATAGATTTTATAGTTACTTTTAGTAGAGCTTAGTCTCTTTAAGAAGTAAGTAATAGATCTTAATTTATTTAGTTTATCTTTTTAGAAAAATACCTTAGAAGTTACGTAGGTCTAAAGAATCAGCTTTTACAATAATTAGTAACTCTAAATTAAAGTGTTAAAAAATTAGAGTAGTTATAAATATATATTTTAAAAATTTAAATACTATTTAATAGGTATTATTAAATTTAAATTAAACGTCCTTTTTAGTTAGGGCCGTAAGTAGAGATATAATATAAAAAAAGTTATTAATAAATTATTAATAGAAATTAATAAACTTTAGGAATACTCTTATGTTCTTTATATTTCTAAGGGATTCTTAGTTAAGAATATCTTTTATTTTATTTAAATTTATACTAATTCTTTTTATTGAAATCACGTACCTAAAATAGGTAACTTGTTTTTAATAGAACTTATATTTTTTAATATTAAGTTAGAGACCAGCTTCTTCTAGAGCTTTTAAAACCTATTTTATATATTATCTATATTTATATAAAGAGTTACTATAAATTAGAATATTATTAAAATAGACTATATAGAATATATTAAGGAATAGTTAAAGAATATTATTTACATAGTATTAGAACACGCTTAGTGCGTTAGTTAGTTTAAAAAATATAATAAAATATTTAAATAAGCTATATTAAATCTAAAAGATAGTTAACAATTTTTTTTTTTTTACTACACGAAGGTAGTTAAAGGCTGAAATGATATTTAACTTTATAAAGTATTTTATCTTACTAAAGTAAAATAAAGTTTCTTAAATTAATAAAATAAAATAATAGTTTTTAATAGTAATAGTATTTAGAGCTTAGTAGTCTATATAGAATTAGAAATTTTTATTAGGTTTCTTTATAAAAATGACTAGTATAACTACAAGAAACATGCTTACTTAATAAATTTTTTAATAAAATAGTTATTAAAATACTTCTTAAGAACTTTTAATTTATTTTATTCTATTTTATAGAAAAGTTTAAATTTAGGTTACTTTTTTTCTTTAAAAATAATATTATAGTTATATAAATAATATCTAAGTAGTCTATTAACCTTCTTACGTAAAAATATTCTAAGAATATTATAGTAATCCTTTAGGACCTTAGTAGCTAAATTTATATAAATTTTAAAAAATAAAGTTTTATTAATATCAGCTATTAAGACAGTAAAGATTTTGTATTTATGTTTTTAGGCTATTTATATAAAGAGGGCTGCTCTAATTAGATAAATATTTATACTTAATTTAGGTTTCTTATAAGGCCCTTTTAGTAAAACCTTTACTAAAGAGTTTTTAAAACCTTAAGAGAAAAACTTCCTTATAAGGTTCTTATTTAATTTAGTATTAAATTTAGGTGCGTGTTTAGATATAAGTTTAAACTCTTAGTAAAAGTCTTCTAAAAAATAGTTTACTAGAGAAGTCTTTAGATAGGTATTTAATTCTTATAACTAGTAGTTTATTTTAATTAACTAATAGTTATGTTAGGATTAAGTAGTTAGTAATAACTTTAGAGAACAGATTTAAGTACGCTGTATATAGATAGTATTAAAATAAAAATCTTTTAATAAAGAGTTCACCAAAAAGTCCCTTAAGTAGGTAGTATATTCTTTTAAGTAAATTAGAAATTAAGATAAGTATAAGTAATAAGTCTAGTAATAGGAAGCATTAAAAAGTAACTTTTATAAATTATAGTTAAAGTTAACTTTATGCTTCTTTATTTATAGTTAGCTAAAATTAGTTTATAATTTCTAGTAGCTATCTTAAAAAAACGGATATCTTTAACATAATTTAAATAATAAAAAGTTATACTAGTAGTGTATAAAATGTAACCATCTTTAAAATATTTATTATTAAAACTAGTAGAATAAAAGACGTTTAAGAGAGATAAAAAACTAAGTTTTTAGATATAAACTAAAGGTCTGCTAATATAACCTATACTAATAGCTCTAGTATTAATTAGAATAGTAATAAAATAAGAAAAGCTATTTTATTAAATAGTACACGAAACATTTACTTAATAGTCCCAAGAATTAGTTATTAGGTAGGAGGTTTATAAGTTAATAAAAATCTAGTATTAGAAACGTCTTAAAAAGTAATTTAACTTTAGAATAAAGCTTTTAGTAGGCTAGCTTTAGGAGTTTAGAAATATTCTTATCTATAAAAAAATTTAGATCTAAAGAAAGAATAGAAGTGGGTTAATTATTAGAATTTAAATAAACTCATAAATTAAAGTTCTAGTATAAAAATAAAGTAGTTTTAGAAAATATAGCTATATTTATTATACTTAAAGCATTAGCTATTATGCTTTTAAGCTTTTTATTTAGCTAATTTAAAAAAAAATATAGTTAAAGATATTAATTTCTATAGCATTAAAGTCTCATCATAATACAGATTATAATTTATAATAGTGTAGTGTAGGAAAATACTAAAGGTTATTATTATATAAAGATATTAAGTTAGTATAGTTATTTAATATATTAGAAATTTTAACACCTACTATTACTTAGCAAAGCTCGTTGTTTAATAATCTTTTTAACTATATAATTAGATTAATTTCGTTTAATCTAGTATTAGTGGCTAGTTTGTAGAATTTAATAAAATAAATAATAAGACTCTTTCACTCTTAGTAGAATAAATTAAGTTTATTTAAAATAGTAAGTTTCTTATTTAGGTCTCTATATATAGCTAGTAAAAAGGCAATTAATTACTTTACTATATGTATATCCTAATTTATAAAAGGGTTTATAAATATTACTAGATTCTTTTCTAGTCTTAAGTGTACATATAAAAGCTAGGAGTGTTTAATAGAATATTAGTTAATATTACTTTTAAGTTTATAGTAGAGTTTCTTAATAAAGATAAGTAAATCTCTTTACTTTCTAGTAAATATTAAAGAGTTAGGTAGGTAATTAGATTTTATTATTACTAATAAAATAATAAGACTTAACGTAGAGATTAACTTTACTTACCTAACTATAATTTAAAAAACTTAAAAATAGATACTAGTTATAGTTATAAGTAGAGTTAGAATTATAAAACTTAAGCTATTTTTAAATAAACTAATAGCGCCTACTAAGGCTTCTTTAGCAGTAGTTACTTAAATAATAAGATAAGAAGAGATAGACATAGTTTATTTTTAAACTTTTTATAATTCTTTTTAGAAAGTGTTAATAGATTTCTGTTATTATACTTAGTAATATTTTAACTATACTTACTATTATTCTAGCACTTTAGTAAACGTGTTTTGTATTATAATTATCTACTTTTTAAATAACTACATAAGTTCTATAGTTGGAATAGAAATATTTAAAGAATTAGATATTCTATTAATAGTAGTGGTAATATAACATAGTATTATAAAAGTACTACATATAAAAGGTTAAGAACTTAAAAAGAAATATTAATTAATTACTATATATAATACCAAGTGATAATTCAAGACGTTACGTAAAAAAAACAAGAAATAAAATAAATTATAAATAAAGTATTTAGGTGAGAGCTTGTGTACTAGTATAAAACTAATATATAAACATATAATATAATAAAAAGGCTTATAGAAAAAGCTTTTTTAGAAAACTCTTATAAGATATTACGGGTAGTTACTGTGATAATATTAATACTTAAAAAATTCTTTAATTTTAAAACTATTATTTTTACTATTTTATTTTTACTTTATTTTATTATAATGTTTATAATTATATAAAATAATTTCATAAATATTATAATTTAGTAAGCTTATAAATAAAAATTTAAAAATAAAATTTAAAAATAAAATTTATTTTAACTTAATTTATAACTAAATAATACTAGTAGTACTTAGCTTTTTAACTTTTATTATTTTTCTACTTAGTTATTTTATAACATATATAAATAGTTTATTTATATAGTTTTAGTATATGTTATAAAATAACTAAATAGAAAATAATAAAAGTTAAAAAGCTAAGTACTACTAGTATTATTTAGTTATAAATTAAGTTAAAATAATTTTTACTTATTATAAATAATTACTTACTATTTATTAATTTAAAACTTTATTATATTATTTTATAATATAACTAGAATTACTTAATATAACTAAATTTAAAAAAAGTATAAACGAAAGTTGTTACTACTATAAAACTATATTTAAAAACTTAATTTAATTAATATTATATGTTATAGATATAAAGCTAAAGTACTATACAAAAAAATATCTTTATACAATATTACGTGATAGTACTGTATTACGTAATTAGATTAGTTAGTAGAATAAAAAATATTCTTTTCTATTTCTATAGTTAGTAGAAATAATTAACTTATATTTAACTTTATAACTTCATAGTATTATGTATTATGTATTTTTGCTATAATTAATAGCTAAAGACTTTTTTTAGATAACTAGAATCTTTTAATTCACTAGAATCTTATTTTCTAACTAAAGCTACTAGACTTACTAAAGCTATTAAACTTACTAGTAATATATTTTTATACTATCTAAAGTTTATTATTTAAGTCTAATGTTTTTAAAATAATATACTTATAGTTTTTACTAGTTTTATTAAATTAGCTTTACTAAGCATTATATAAATTTAATTATATTATAATAAACTTTTTATTATCTAGAGTGTATAAGCTATTTATTTAGAAATAATATACACTTTTTACTTAAGAATAAAAGATTTTATACTGTTTAAATTAATAAGCTTTTATAAGTAAGTATACTAAATAAACTAGCTAACTACTACATATATTTATTAAAAAATATAAATAATATAAATTTATAGTTACTAAGAAACTTAACTATATTATTAGCTTATAACTATAATGTACTTTATAAACTATATATTACTATATACCTTAAAAGTACCTATTTTATAATGTACCTAAGTATTTAATATTTATTAATTTTTAAATCTATAACTTTTATAAATTATATAAGTAACTAGTATAGTACTATAGAATTAACTAATTTTTAGATAATTTTATGTATTAAGTTTAGTAATCTATAAAGCAGGAAATTTAGCTGCCAGGAATCTAGTTAACATAAAGTATTAAAAGAAAAAAAGAAATAATTAATATTTTAGTCTATAATATAGACTATTTTATAAATATTAATACTAGTTATAAACGTTATAAAGTCCTAAGTATATGTATAACTTTAGAAGATATTAAATAAGTAACTCTAGAATTAGCACTATTTATATAGGCTGAATTTATTTCTTTAGTTAATACTAAAAGTATGTTTAAATAAGATTTAATAGTATTATAAATAATTAGTACATTTAAAAACAGTAGTAACTTATAATGTAAAAAAGCTAGATTTTTAAGATAAGATAAAAATAAAAAATATTATAAAAATAATACTACTTAAATAATTTTACGAAATAAGACTAAAGAAATTAGATAAAAGTTAAGTAATAATAATAAATATTTAGCTAGATAGTAAGCCCTACTATATTAAGCATTTAATATATAATAAATAAATACTTTTTTTATATAATTTATAACAGCCCTAAATAGCATATAAGCTGAAATAAATAAAATATAATAAAATTAATAAAACTAGTAAACTATATAGTCTAATTACATAAGCTTTTGTATTTATAAAATAGGCTATTTTTAACTAAATCTCTTTATATTATTTAGAAAGAGAGACGTAGTCTATATTAAATAAGATATATATATATAAAATATATTTATCTTTATTAACTATATATAAAACGCTATTGTGTTATGTAGTAACTAAAATAAGATAGTTATTAAACTTAGAATTTTATAATACTTATAAGAAGATGCTCTTAAATAGTTTACTATAATATTAATAGATATTAAAAAAAAACTTTATACTATACTCTAGAACTAAAAAAATAAGAAAAGTGTTTATTTTAGTAATTTTATTCTCTTTTTTAGGAAGTAATAGATAATTTATTAAATATAAAGTATACACTTAAAAATGTAAAAACACAGTACTTTATAGAACCATATATATATATAATTATTTAAAATACGAAATTAGCAGAAATGCTAAATATAGTTATATAATTAAGTTTTATATAAAATAAACTATATATACTTTTCTATAATTCTATTTTATAATCTACAGCTTAAATAAAAGTTTCTACCTTTATTTAAGTATTAGATAAAAAGTAAGAAATTTAATAAAGTTTTATATAAATTTACTTTAATATAAAAATAGGTGTAAAGAAACTTTATTTCTTAAAAAATTAATACATAATACCTAAAACATACTAATATAACTAATTCTTATAAAATAAAAGAATTAGTAATAGTTTTAATTAATTTACAGAAATAAGCTAGCATTAATATAAAGATAGTAAGTATACTTATTAACTATAGTTATAACAAAACATAAATATAGTAAATATAAATAAAATAACTATATAAGTAATATTACTTTTAAAACAAACTCTTACTATAAAAAGTAAAAACTAATAATTTATTTATAATAAAAGAAAGTACACTAGAATAAGATATTAATATAGTATAATACTATTATAATCTTTTTAGTTAAATAATATAGAAACAGTAGATCTAAGTAACTAGGATATTAAGAAATAGGCTTTCTAAAACGAAATTTAGTATACTAGAGTATAGATAGTGTTATTATAGTGTAGTTTTATAGGAACTATTATTCTTAAACCTATTTAAATTAAGTATTATATAGAGTCTCTATATAGGCCGTGCAGGCTCTTTTATTTTTAGAACTTTATATATATTCTATCTATAGTCTCTAAACGTAGCTCTGTAAGCTACGTCTTATAATTTACTTTATACTATATACTATTATTATAGTTACTAACCTTGTTTATACTCTACTGTTTTCTAATATTATGTAGCTTTATCTCTATATATCAGCTCTGTAATCTTTATTAGTTTTATAGAATAAAAATAAATTTCTATAATCTACACAGGAATAACTGTAAGAATAGCTAGACTATATTATAGTTTTTTATAGTATTTATAAAGACTAATTATAGTAACTTACTGCTACCGCAGCGGAGATAATAAACCTTTATAAATAAGTTATAATACTTAAAAAAGTCTATAGCTACTAAAAAAAGAAGTTATAAGAAGTTTAAAAGTAGATTATAGACCTATGCGTATAGCTATAGTCTGGGAGTCTAATATCTACTATTTTTACTACTTTTACTGTTTTTACTACCTCTGTTGTTTTTATTTCTATCTCTATCTCTATTCTTACTACTGTTTTAATTGAAACTAAACTGTTTATAACTATCCTATCTTTATTTACTCTTATTTTGTTTCTGATTTATACTTTTTCTGAATGTTTATTTAATCTTAATAGGTTTAGCAATAACTAAAATAACCTTAAATACTTTATAGTATAAATTTATATAAAAATAACTATAAATTAAGACTACTTCTTTACTGCTGAATTCTATATAGCTTACGTAAATAAATAACTTAAAAGTACGCTATATAAGTAAGTTTTTTTGTATATTACTAATAGTATTTACTATTTACTAGACTACTTTGTAATACTAGAAATTCTAGAGTAAGCTTATAGAGACTTAAATTAAGTTTATAAAATCTAATAAAATCTATTTAAACTCCGCTAAAAGAACTAAGAATTTAGTATCTTTCTAGCGGAATTTTAATAGTTAGCTTTTAAATCTAGCTTATTTAAAGACTTCTTATTAACCTTTCTAGAGAATACTATCTCTAAGGAATTATAGAACATACTACTTTATAATCTACTACTAAACTACTAGTACTATCTACTAGTTTACTACTTATAAGACCTTAAGAACTGTTACTATTACTATAACTTAGTTACTTTTATAAATAGCTATAAGACCTATAATCTCTAGTTTATAACCTAAAAGTATATTATTTCTTTATTAATAGCTATCCCTACTGCTTTTACTGCTAAATCTATAAATCTAAGCTATTACTATTAACTAAACTTTTTAAGCTAGGGCCGTAAGGAATGTTATGAGTGCTATTATTATAACTTAAAAAGCTATTTTATTACCTATTATCTCTACTCTAATATCTGCTAGTTCTAAAGTACTTTTACTTATACGCTATTTAATTTACTATTTTTATCTTCTATTTACCCCTTTATTTACTTCTATACTCTACTGTATTTTCTATTATATAGTCTAGTAAAAGTCTTAAGCTATAGCTAAGTTATGTTTTAGCTTTAGAACTATATTCTTATAAGATCTCTGCTATCACCGTTTATAAGATATTAATTAAGAAAGAGCTTAATTTACGGTTCTGTGTTCTTATACTACCTACTAAACTAACTTTTATTACTACTAGATATCTAATATAGTCTACTAACTATACTGCTATTATTTATAGCCTTATTAATAATAAAGCTAAAAGAGACTTTGTTAACTAAGATTAGATTATTTCTATAAGCTTTTAGCTAGAACAGCTAAAGAAACTATTCCGCTTTTATATTATAGATAGAACTAAGTTTTATAGTAAACTTATTACCTTATATATTACTATAAAACTCTATATTAATAACTATACTAAAATAATTTATCTGTTTATAACTATTTTAGGGTCACACTCTATTATACTAGAAGTATACTAGCTATAGTACTATAATTCTTAAATTAACTAAGCTATAAATATTCTTATATTTAACAGCTTATTTTACTATAACTATTACGAAATTCTATTTACTTTAGTACGGACCTATAGAGTTACCTTTATTCTATAGAAATTAATCTCTAAATCCTATTATAACTAGAAGGACTGTAGGAAGCTAAATGTTTATTCTATATTCCTAAAAGCCTATACTATATACACTTGTTATAGTAGCTACTATTTATTTACTATCTTTATAAAAGATATTAAGTAAGTTTTTATTATAATTAAGAGTATAAATCCATAAGAGAAGCTCTCACCTAATACCTGGAAATTTCTATTTTAGTTTTATTAATTCTTTTTACTAAAAGAAGCTGAAAACTTGCTGCTGTATTATTTATATAACTATAATATTTAGCTAATAAAAGGAAAAACCCCGCTCTTTAGCTATCTATACCTAATATTTTATATAAAGCTATAAATATTCTAGAAATAGCTTAATAAGAATTTCTAAAAAGAATTTATTTACTCTAATAGCTCTCTAACTGTATCTCCGGTCCTATTTATAAAAAAGGTAGATAAAGGACTCTAATTTTACGTTAACTATTATATACTAAATAAGATTATAGTAAAAAACCATTACTCACTACCGCTAACTAAGAAACTATTAAATAATTTAAAGGGGATATAATGCTTTTTTAAGATTAATATTCTATAGGCTTTTAATAATCTTTGTATTAAAACTAGCTAAAAGTAGCTTACAGCATTCCAGACCTATTTTAGCTTATATAAGATACTAGTAATATTATTTAGGTTAATAGGTATCTCTATAACCTTCTAGTAGTATATAAATAATATTTTACAGGAATATCTAGACTACTTTTATACTATCTATATAGATAATATTTTAGTCTATAGCTATATCTATACTAAATATAAAGAATATTTTTATTTAATACTAAAAAGTCTACAAGAGACAGGCCTATACGCAAAAGCGGAAAAGTATAAGTTCTTTATAACTAAAACCTAATTTCTAGGCCTAATTATAGGCTGTAATAGTATCTGTATGGATTTAAAAAAAATTAAGATAGTAGCTAGCTAGATAATACTAACCTATATTATAAATATATAGGTGTTTATTAACTTTGTAAACTTCTACTACTATTTTATATAAGAATTCTTTTATATTACTACTCTACTAGTCCGCCTAATACGGAAGAATATACTATTTAATTAGAATAATAGTTATAAGAAAGTCTTTTAGAGATTAAAAATAGTATTTAGTATAACACCTATTCTAGCGCTATTTAACTGGGAAAAAGAAGTTATTATTAAAATAAATATTTCTAACTACGTCTCTATAGAAATACTATTATAATATAAAGATAATAGTATTCTATAGCCTGTTATATTCTTCTTAAAAAAGTATTTAATAATAGAGTATAACTATGAGATTTATGATAAGAAACTACTAGTAATTATTTACTACTTTAAAGAATAGTAGCCGGAACTTAAGGGATGTGTCTTACTAATTATAGTAATTATAAACTACTATAATTTAAAGTATTTTATAATAATAAAGTTACTAAACTATTACTAAGCCTGCTGGTCTGAATTCCTATTTTACTTTAACTTTAAGATTATATACTATTCTGGAAAGTAAGGCGTAAAGTTAGACTCTTTAACTAGAAAATTAACTAACTTATTATAAAAGAGAGATAAAAGGCTCTGCTACTAAAGCTAGACTATTTTAAAATAAAAAAACCTAGAATTACTTCTAGCTACTGCCTTACCTACTATAACTAACTATAAGAAAAAATTAGTTTATTTCTCTGACTTATTAGAGACTTCTGTTTATAGAATTATTATAATAATTTATAACCAGCTCCGCTAACACGCCGCTAAACTATTATTATTTACTAAACTTATTTCTATTTTTATTTTTATTACTACTACTACTAGACTTACTGCTGCTTTAGAATTTAAATAAACTAAAAACCTACTACTACTAAGGATTTAGACTTTATTCTAAAAAAACTACTATATTAATTTTATAATTAACTCTATACTAACTAACTTATAGAATAGAAACTATAAGAATGAATACCTAACACTAGCTAAGTGTGCTAAGATAGATGGATATTTATAATATAAAAAAAGACTCTATATACCTAATATAAATAAGCTAAAAGCTAAACTACTTTATTCTTACTATAAAAGCCCTATTACTAGCTATATAGGCTGTAATAAGATATATAAACTATTATCCTATAAATACTACTAGCCTTGTATATATAACTTTATTACTTGCTAGCTTTATAACTACTATACCTACTACTATACTATCCTATTAAGAGAAGTCTATTAAAGAGTTCTGAAACCACTACCTGTTCTAAACCGTGCCTAAAAGAATATATCTATAGACTTTATTATCTACCTACTGCTAAGTAGCTGTTATAATACTATAAAAACTATAATTTATTATTTAATAAAAATAAAGCACTTAATTCCCTGTTGAACACGCTATAATACTAAAGATATTATTTATTTATTTCTAATATATATATAAAAGCTTTATAGTTTACTAAGTACTATTCTCTTTAACTATAGACTCTAGTTTATCTCTGAATTCTAGAAGTACCTGAATTACTAGCTGAAGATTATAACCCTATTATTAACTATATATTATCTTAAAACTAATAGCTAATTAGAATAAACTAATATGGTTTTTAAATAGTACCTGCAGTTATATATTAGCTATTTATAGAATAACTAGTTTAAATAGCTACTGTTAGCTAAGTTTGCTCTAAACTTTATCTACTTAGAAAATACTACTATTTTTTTATTCTTTATAAATTATGGCTTTTATTTAAGAGTTAGATTTAAACTGTTAGCTATTACTCACTATATATAAAACTAAAACTCTAAGAAGCTTATAGCTAAGATATAAGAGATTATAAACTATCTATATACTAAACTATTAACTATATAAGCTTATTATAAAAATTAGATAAACATACACCGCCGTTCTACCTACCTATTCTATATAGGAGATTTTATATAGCTAGATGCCCAGAATATCAAAACTCTACGCCCTATAAAGAAACTAAATTAGAAGAATTTAGGCCTGTTTTAAGTTATAAAGGCTGTATTATTATACGCCTACTATCTTAAACTACTAAATAAATTCTACTATTATAATATATTCTATATTAATCTGTTTTATTTTATAGTAACTAATTTATTATTCTACCAGCAGATACCGCCCTCTCTGCTAATAGAGATTAATAGTAAGTAAAAGTAGTTTATTAAAGAGATTATTAACTTTTACTAAGACCACTATAGAGGTAATAGTATCTTATAACTAAAGTATATAGTTAGATAAATAAGATATAATAAGTTAACTAAGACTCCTGCTTATTAAATAAAGAATATTATAAATATAATTTAAGTATTCTACTAGCAGTACTTTAAGAAGCTTAGCTTTTAAAATAACTATAAAGACTATAGCCGTAAGAAAAGAAATACTATTATAATATAGTTCTATAAGAACTATTACTCTTAAGCTTATTTAAATTAAGTACTGTATAAAGTCTCTATATAGGCTATGCAGGCTCTTTTATTTCTAGAACCTTATATATATTCTATCTATAGCCTCTAAACATAGCTTTGTAAGTTATATCTTATAATCTACTTTATACTATATACTATTATTATAGTTATTAATCTTATCTATACTCTACCGCCCTTTAATAAGTGTATAGAAATAGGATAACTAGCAGAAAAAAAAATAACGTTTAAACTAGATTAATTATAGGATTTAGAAAATAAAAATATAGTTAGTATATACTACACTAAGGTCTAAAAGAACCTAAATAAATTTTAATATAAATATTATAAAGTAATGTACTTGTTAAATAATAAGCTATATACATATTTTAAAGAATATAAGAAAAAGTTACTAATAGTAAGAGCTACTAAAAGTATTATTCTAAAATCTTAATATATAATAGAAATAATTAAGTTAAATATAAAGTTACTTATAGGTAATAGTAATAATTTTTAAACCTAAAGCTATTACAGTATATAAATAGTATTAAAATTAGAAGAAAAATTAATCTCTATTTACTTAAACTTAAGAAATATTATATTACTTATAAATAAGAACCTCATACGAAAGCATTACCTAGAGGTTGAAATTTATTTAATAATTAAATAAGTAGAAGTACGTAGAGTTAGTAATAACTTAATAGAAACTTTAAAATTTATTATTTTTAATTTTTTTATTTTAAGTTATTATATTAACCTAAATAAAAGAAAAGTAAAGGTAATAATATATTTTAAGTTTAAAGCACACTTAATAAGAAACTTACGTGTAAACATTCTACTTAAAAATAATATACTTATTTTAAATAATATTAATATTAATAGTGTAAATTAAATAATAAGAATTAAATTATATAAGAATTTTAAAGTACTTTTTATTATTTAGGTAAGAGACTAATACCTTTTAAATTAATTAATAAAAACTATAAAGAATATAACAGTACTAAGTAATATAATAACATTTATTTAAATTATTATAAATAAAAAGAAATAGCTTCTAAAAAATCGTGATTATATCTTTAATTTAGGATATAATCTAAGAGGACTAGGCCTAGCTAAAAAACTATATTTCTAAATTATAAATACAGATATTAATATAATGTATATATATAATACTTTAACTAAATTATTTACTATTTAAAAAGAAGTTAACATTAGCTAGTTCTAGTATTTTAAACTAGATAGTTATATAGAAATATAATAAAATTTATATATTCTTACAGGTGAACGCGCACTCTTCTAAAAAATAAAAAAATATAAAATTTTTAATAACTATTTATATAATCTAAAGACAAAACAGCTACTACATAAAAATATTAAAATTAAGTAGAAAATAAAAATAAAGACTAATTTTTATAGTAAGTAAGTTAGTTATAATATTAATATAGCTAAGGCTAGTATAAGTAATATCTAGAAAAAATAAAAACTCTCTAAATTACATAAATTATACTAAATTAGAAAAAATAAATAGAGAAAAGCTTTTAAAGTAATAATATATAAATTATAATTAGCAGCGTAAAGGATTAATGTAATTATAAAAAAGTATTCTAATTTATTTACTAATAATAGTAAAGTGGTTAACCTTTTAGAAAACGAATAATTAAGAATTTTTTTTATAAATAACTAGTGTTTAGTTAAAGTAAAGCTTATATATTATATATATTTACTTAAACTTAAGAAAAAGAAGCTAGTAAATAAAATATTTAATAAACTTTAGAAGAAAGGTAAGCTCTTATAGTTAAAAAATAGTATACTATTTACTTTTCTAGTATTTATAGTTTAGAAGAACATAATAGTTAATAAGAAACTTATTTAAAAGAAATAAATAATTATAGATATTTAAGAATTAAATAAGATTTTAATTAAAAATAGCTATTTAATTTTTAGTTAAAAAGATATTATGACACGTGTATAAGAAAAGAGTTTTCTATTAATAATTAATATAATAGTTTATTTCTTCTAGTTTTCTGTATTTAGTAAGAATTGCTATAAAATTACAATAATCTTACATAAAGAGCTAAAAAAAATAAAAATATAGTATTTATAAAATATTACAATTCTCTACTATATACTTAGTAGTAAATTAATAAAATAATTTAAGAATTTAGCTGTTAAAACTTTACATGTAGATTTATTAATAATATATTAGTAATAAATTATACTCTAAAAAAGTATCTATAGTATCTTAACTAGTTATTTATAGTATTTATATAAAAGAATTTTATATTAAGCAGCCTAAAAGTGTATCTTAGTTTTCTATTAGTAATTTTATTTAGATAAAAAGTTAATATATTTAAAATATATACTTTTAAGAAAAAGCTTATAGTAATTTAAAACTTAAAATTTCTAAAAATACTTTAAGACTTTAAAGTGTACATTAGTCTAATAAAATAGTTTTAATAGTATATTAAGTATTATTATTAGCTTATTAAACTACTTATATATAAAAAGACTAAACTACTAAAAAAAACGCTAAAGTCTAGTTATACTGGAATATACTATACAAAAATAATATTCATGCTATAAAAGAAAGAGAATCTTTAGATTTTATATTATAATTTTAAAACGTTTTTAAAAATACACGTTTTCTAGTGTATTTTAACCTAAACTATTAATTATATATAAGCTTAAATACTTTTAAGAAATAGAGTTTTAAAGTTATAATTTATTACACTAAAAATAATTTAGCTAATATAGAGAATATTAAGTAAAGTAACTTTTAGCTAATTTATTTTCTTTTAAAGTTTTTATTATTAGCAGAGTAATTATATTAGCTTATAAAGCTTAAAATAGTATATTTAGTTTAAACTATATAAAGAGCACAGCACATAATTAACTTTATATTTAAGTTAAAACTATTAATTATGCTAATAAATTATACTATAATAACTAGTATAGTAAAGTAAACATTCTTAACTAGTTTATTAACTAATAAACTAAATATATAGTTTATATAAGCTTCATAATATTTTTTATAGTACTACCTAAATATATAATATATTTTAAAACAGTAATATATAGTACTAAACGCTTTATTAAGGCTTAAGAACTTTAAAAAAAACTTAAAAAATTTTAAAATAAATATCTTAAACAATCTATTAGTAAAAGTATATAATATAGGTATAAAGAACTTTTTATATACTTACTATACTATAGTAGTAAAATTAGATAAAAGTTTTAAAAACTAGTTAAAAAAAGTGTATAAGAAAAATAAATATTAGTTAAGTGTAATTAAAATTTTAAAACTATATAAGCCTAAGACAAATAAAGAAAAAATCCTAATTTTATATATTTTAAAAGAAAACCTTCTTTATTATATTAATTAATTAGATAAGTATCTACAGCTAGTAATACTAAAAGTACTTTAAAGTAATATTTTTAAGTAAACTTATAATAAGTAGTAGTATACTAATTTTTATAAAGTTTATAAAGCTATTAAAATAAATTATTATATCTAAAAGCTTACTAGGTACCTAAATAAATATATTAATTACTATTAAAAATATAATTAGTACTAAATAAAATACTATAAGCTATATAGTTAACTTTATTTAATCTAGATACCTTTTATTTTATTTAATATAGTTATAATTAATTTATAACGGTGGTACTGCACCAGCGTTCTATAGCTATTACTTAACTATATTATATAATCTTATATATATATCTTAGACCTCCCGCCCTCTTTAAGGGGTAAGCTTTAATTTTGTTTTACCTTATAATAGAGATTACTACACTGCTATCAAACCTCGTTACATAATTTCATTAGAAAATTACTAGAGAATAAAGAATTTAATATATATATAATAATAATATATAAGTTCTTAAAGAAAATAGTGTTTATCTTAAAAAAAAAAATTTAGAATATAGAAAAATAAATATAGCTGTTTTTAATAGCTTTAATTAATTAGAGTATTCTATACATAATTATTAGTAATTAAAATAATAAATTTATAAAAGTACTATAGAAACATATTTTTAAAGTCTTAGAAATATAAATTCTTATATTAATTACATACTATCTATAAATAAATAAATAGTTTAAGTAAATAAATTAAATTTTTAAAATTACTCTAAAGTTTTACTTAGTAGAAAGATATAATTATTAGATTAAAGTATTACTTATAATTTAAAGAGTTATAAATAATTCTATAAATATATTAACTAAGCTATTATCTAATAAGATGATTTATAGCTTTAAGCTTTCTAAAGAATTGCTAATTAATTATCTATTTAAAAATATATTAGAGGAAAGGAAACTCTTATATAAAAAAGCAGTAAATACGCTTATATTTATAATAATTTAAATAAAAAAAAAGATATGAAAATAAGTATATTTTATTAAAATTAAAACCTAGAAACCTTATTAATATTTAGCTTTATAAAGAATTCATGATTCTAAAAGTCTATTAAAAAATTGAATTATAATATAAAGAACTATTTCTAGTTAAATAAATAGTAGAAAATAATATAGTTAAATTAAAGCTTTTATTTACTTAAAAGATTTATTCTACTATATTAATTAAATACTTAAAACCTTTTAATTAAAATAATTTATATAGGTGATTAATTCCTAAGAAACTTAGTATAGTTAAAAATAAATATAATAATAAAATATCAACATACTTTAAAGTTAAAAGGTTATTAGATAAATATATAATAATAATAAAAAGATATAAAAAGCCTGTTATATAATAGTTAGTAAAATAAAAACACTATAGTTCTATATATAATAAATAAATAGTAGTAGATTATATTAATAAGAAACTTATTACTAAATTTAATTACTACTTATAAGTAAGAAAAAAAACCAAAGACTCTAACATTAAATAAATAAAATAAAGGTAAAATATAATTATTTAAGTAAATATTATAATAAGAAAAATAATAGTTTATAAGATTAAATAAAGATTTTTAATTAATAGCATATAGTATTTAGCTTTTATGATATTTTAGTTTAGTATTAATTTTACCTAGTAATAATAGTTATAGTGTAATATTACTTTAATTATTATAAAAATCTAATTCTACTTTTACTACTATATAAAAGTAAATACGTTATTTATGTATATTAATAAAAATTTTCAAATATATAAATATTACTTTTATAATTAACAAAATAATTCTATTAATAATAATATAGAAATAAAGTTAAATTTTAAGAAACCTTAGTTTATACATAGACTTTTGTACTACTAGTACTTATTCTAAAGATATATATTCCTTTTAAAAAAGAGTAATAACTGTATTTTTTTAATATATTATAATAAAATAATAACTAACCTTATTATGCTTATTAAATAATTACTATTAATATATTCAGCAAAAGCTTAAAAACTATCTTCTATTATTAATTAGTTCTATTTAATAACGAGAAGGATAATTATAATAATATTTAGCTATAATATAATAGTAGTAATGTAAGGTTTTAAAACTATTTACTTTACTATAACTAATTAATTAATATTACTAGAAATAACCTTTTATTTATTAATATATACTTAATAGACAAGTATATTAACTAGCTTATTATATTATAGAAAGTAAATAGAATTAAAAAGATTATACTAATTAAGAGCTAACTAGCTAATATTAACTTATAAAAATAGGTAACACTAAATTATAGACTAAAGAATTATCTTTTTACTATAAATAAGAACAAAAGGTCAGTCTTTAAACTAATAAATAAAAGATAGTATTTATTATATAAAGAAGTATATAAGGTTAATAAATAGTATTAAATAGCACGAAACCTAACACAAATTAAAAATAAATAATTTTGGATTATATAGAATTTATATTTAAAGCAAGTAATTCTTATTCTATTTCATATTAAGGTAATTAAAGGTTTAGTAAGTATAAAGTAAAATATACTTCCTTTACTAAATACTAGATAAGCTATAAGAAATTATATAAAATATATTTATTTAGATAATTCTCTACAGCTAGACCTAGTTCTATTAACTGTATTTAATAAGCTTAAATAAAAGAAACTACTATTACTCTTAAAAACTTATTAATTACAAAGGAATGTAATTAATAAGCTTTATAAATTAAGTAAATAAAGTTATTTAAAAATAATAATAGATACTACTAACAAGAATAATGAAAAATTTCTAGATATTAATAATCTTAAAGAGATAGTACTAGCTATAGCTAGTAAACAGAATATTATTACTTTATATAAAAATAATTAAAGTATATTTTCTAGAGTTATTACCCTTAAGTTTATTTTATAGAATAGTGTAGTATTATCTATCATTATTATACCTAGTTAAAAGATATAAATATAGGAAACTAAGAATAAAAATACTAAAAGTCTATTTTAGAAAAGATATAAGTTATAGCTTTATACTATAATAAATAATTATTACAAGAGGCTATAAGCAGTAATATCTGAATCTATAATAAAGTTAAATTAGTTTACTATATATAGAACTTAAGTAGTTATAAGAGGAATTGCTGAAGAAAGAATCTTATATAGAGAAAATAGATAATATAAAGGCTAATAACTAATATAAGCTAGCTAGCTAGTTAGTCAGCTACGCGTACAGCATAGCACATATAATAGTATACTATTATAATAATAAAAAAGCAGAACTTAATAAGAAAAACAGATATATAAATAATAAAGAGTAATTTAAATTAGTACTTGTTAAATAACTAATGCTATTAAAGCTACACGTAAAGAGCCTATATATATATCTAATAAATTACAATAAAATAAAGCTAATTAGTTAATACTAGATTTATAAGAACTTAGTAGCTAATATATTTACACTTTTTACATAAAGTCACGTATATATAAGTAATATAAATAAAGTAGCATTTAATATTTTTATTAACTATTTTAATTAAATTTAGAACTATATTCAAGATTGTTAAAAGAATAAAGTAGTAAATAATTAAGTAAAACTAGTAATTTTATTTTTTATATAATAACAGAACATATAAGTTAAATAAAATAAAGCTATAAAATTAAAGATTTTACTAGCTACTAAACTATTATAGTAAAGTAAATACAACATTTTTAAAACATGCACTAATATAAATATGTAAGAAAGTATTAAAATTATTAATAATAATTTTCTATTAAATAATATGTATGTAAAATATGCACGTGTAATCTTTTATTTAAAAAAAATTAACATTTTATAAATTAAATAATAAGTACTAAAAATCTAATAACTATAAAACTATAATAAGATTATATTTTTACTTTAAAAATTAATTAGTTTTATACAAGTAACGTTAGCAAGAAAACTCTAATACATTTAATTAAAAAAAGAATTAGATAATAATAATTACTTAGAGCTAAAAAAGCTTAAGTATAAAAAAAAATTAGAAAATAAATAAATAGTATAAATAAAAAAAAAGAAACCAAATTTTACAGACTCTAATATTTATATATATATAAAAAATAAAAGCAATATAAACTACTAGGTTACTAAATATTTTAATATAGAATATAATAAGTTATCTAATTTTAATAATAATACTAAACTTATTAGTATAAGTCTAAAGAAGAGCTACTATAGCAAATAAAATAATAATAATAAAAATTAAGTAAAGAAGTAAAATTATTAGGACTAAAAACACTCTATTAAGCTAGATACTAAATAGTAGTAAACACATAATACTATATAGTAAATACATAAAAAGATTTAGAACTTAAATAATAATAAAATAGAGTAGTTTTAAATAAACTTATAATAAAACATAAAGAATGTAAAAAGAATGTAAGACTTAGTAAATAAAAATATATATTAACTAAAATATAAAAACAACAACAAAGATAATGGATTTAATAATTTAATTAAAGTAATAGTAATTCTAGAATTTATTAACTCTAGAATTTCTAATGCGTTTAGCGCAAAGTATAAGTAAGTAATAAAAAAATATATAATAATATTATACTAAAACACTAAAGACCAGCTATATGCTTTAAGGCTAGTAATAAACAATTTCATATAATAAAAAGATTATTAAACGAAATAATATTATAGTATATATTAGTAGTTATATATAGATAGTACTTACATTACTTAATAAGCTTACCTTAACTAGAGAATTAAAAGAAAGATAAAAGAAACTCGTATTAATTAAATTCTTTAGTTTAGATCTAATATTTCTATAGAAGTATATATTTAGTTTGCTTAATATAGAGCTTAAGTAAACAATTTATTTTATTTCTTATTAATAAAAAAATATTTTATAAAAGTACTAATACTTTATTTCTTTTTTTATTTTTAATTTATTTCTTCTGGGGAAATCTTTTCACAAGGATGTATAAAACTTAAGAAAAAGAAATATATTATAAATACAAAGCTAGAGCACTATATAAAAGAATATCTTTATATAATATTACGTAATAGTACTATATTACATAATTAAATTAGTTAGTAAAATAAAGAATATTCTTTTTATTTTTATAGCTAGTAGAAATAATTAACTTATATTTAACTTTATGACTTTACAGCATTGTGTATTATGCATTTCTACTATATATATTACTTTTATAAGCTAAAAAAAGTAATATTAAAGTAATATAATAACTAGTAATTTTACGTAAATAATAATATAAAAATATATATAATAATTAGTTATTTTAAAGCTAGTTTAATATAAAGTAATAGAAGTATAAAAAAAGTAAATAAAACTTTTATAAAGTACTTTAAGTATATAAATAAAAGTATTATATATAATATAGTAATATAATAAATAACATAATATATAATAATATTTTATAAAATTATAATATATAATAAGTTGTTACATTACTAATAATATATTAAAGATATAATATTATTAAGTTTTAATTAAATAATATAAATTAATTTTTAAAATTAATTTTTAAGTTATATACTAAAATATAATTTAAAAATTTATTACTAGTAAATTAATAGTAAAGTATAAAGTAATTAAGGATTTTACAATATTAATAAATATAATTTTTTAAAGTTTTAAACTTTTTTTTTTAATTTTACTAAGTATTTATAAGCTATTAAAATAGTTTTAATATAATTTACAAAAGTAGTAACTACAATTTTAAAAAAGTAGAAAACTTTAAAATATATTAAAAAATTAAAGTTATAAAGTAATTAATAATAATGTATTTTATAAGTGAGTATTATACCTTAACTAATTTTAACTACTTTAGAAGCTAATAGCAACCTATAACTATTAACTATTATTATAATAATTAATAGATAGATAGCTAGCTTTAGTCTTAGCTTATTTATATTTTCTTATATTATACTTAGCCTGCCTGCAGCGTTTATAGTGTTTAAGCTATTATAAACTATTAGCTTTATATCTCTTATTAGAACTTATTTTTATTTTTATTTATATATTAATATTAGCTTAAGCTGCTATAGCTATACCTTCTACCTATAATAAAGTCTCTAGTTTTTATATATACTTCTTTTTACGCTTTTTATGCTCTGTTATGGTCTTATTAGTCTACTATAAAATAGCTAGCTATAAGTATATTAAAATATTAGTATATACTATTAGCAACACACCCTTCATAAGCTAGTCTATTAATTCTAGAATTAATATAAATAAGTTATACTAGTACTATTAAATATATCTACGTACGTAAGTAATCTAACTATCTAATTTAATAATATTATTTAGTGTCTTAAGTATCTTTAGAGTTATCTCTATAGATAACTTAAGTATCTATAGTCTAATATCTAGTCTAAATAGAATAATATTTAGGTTAAATAAAATAATACCTATATCTTAAAATCCTTTACGTATATTAGCTTTAGTAATTAAGGCTAAATAGGCAGTCTTAAAAAGTAATAAAAAGTTAAACTTAGTAATATAAAAAATATAATTTCTAACTAGCTAGTTAATACTAACTGTTAGCTATTTTTCATATATAGATAAGCTTAAGCGTAAATTCTTATAAATTTAAGTCTAAAATATATATAATAATAGCTTTCTCTTCTAGCTAAGTAAGCTTTCTCAAATTAAGCTTATAGTTATATTATAAATTAATTTTATTAAGTTATTATTTAAGTATATAATTATTAATATTATAAATTACTATAGTGTGTCACACGCTCTGTAATTAATTACACTAGAAAACTAAAATAACTAATAATAATAAACCTTCTCTATAGACAGATATAGTCGTAATTTATTAAGCTATAATTAATAATAGTTTAATTTATTAATTTCTTTAGCTAAGGTGTAACGCTCACTTGTATACGGCACTCACTTATAAAATACATTAAATATACTAAATATAATTAAGTATAAAATATTATAAAACTTAAAACAATAATATTAAATTAAATAATTAAATAAGTAAAAATTATATATTTAAATTTTATATTTAATTAAATAAATCTTTACTATTTTCTTTAATTATATAATAAAAAGTTAGTATAAAAATTAAAAATATAATGTTATATAATAATAAATTAATATTAATATACATGTTTTAACTTTATAATATATAATATAAATAGTATAAAATTATAAAATTTATTTTAAATAACTATATTTTATATAATTATAAAATTAGTATTATTAATAATTAATTACTTTATTACTTAAAAAAACTATATTTAATAGTAAAAAATAAGTTAAAGTAATAATAGTAATAAACTATAGTTTTTTTAATTACATAATTTTTTATAATTAATATATTTAAGTTTTTATTATTATTATTTCTATTTACTGCCTAATTTGGTTTCCCCAATGGGTCTATACAGGCCAATTCCTTTCTAGGTAAACATAAAACCTCTAGGGGAAACGTGAAAAGTAATACTTAAAATAGCGTTCATACTACATTAACGGGAAGAAAAACACCATTATTAGGTCGCACTGTACTAACACCCCTTGCGCGGAAGTGTCTAAATGCCTATCTTGCCCCGTCTACCATTTGAGCCATTTTTGCCACGTTTGTGTGTTGCCTTTATGAAGCCGTGTACCTATTCCTAGCTCCTTCCAAGTCTCCATGTATGTTATTGCCTTGATAACCGCTTACGTTCCACCTGGGAGTGCGTAGCTGCTGGGGAGATCTTCTCATCCATCTCTCTGTCGAAAAGTCAACAGGGTATAAGACTAGGTATCGCTTCGCCCTAGGACCCAAACCCAGGCCCTTTCGTCATACTGCAAACAATGGGGGGACACAATCCAACAATAGAAGCGCCCAAAGTCCCTATGGCCAGATACCTAGGCTGCCAAACAACATTAGGATGGGAGGCCACTTCTACTTATAGCCTCAGGGCGCGGACTGCTTGCGTATCGTATGTATATACCATGTAATGTGATGTGATACAGGAAGGAGAGGAACGCTAAAGAAATGTTTCCTATTGATTCGAATGACCAAATGCATACATTGAGACGTGGTGGTCGTGTTTTCAAATCTTCACTAGGGCTCACCCTCCCAGAAAAAAAAATTTCACACCACCATCACGCCGCCGCGCCGACGTCGCGCAGCCGTACACACGTCTCTACGTTTGCTCTAGTAGTCTATTAACATGATCCTAATGGAACATCAATAGTAGCTGCTAGGTTCCCGGGCTCCACCACGTGGAAGTGCAGAGGCCGATTTCATGAGGCCTAGTTTTTATTATTAAAATAAACTTTTAATTATATAATAAAGAAAATAACTTATTATATAATATTAGTATACTTTATTATTATTATTAGTATTATTTAAAAATTTTTAAAAGTTTAATATAATAAAATATAGAAATTATACTTACTTAAATTAATAATAAAGTACTAAACTTTTATTACTTACGTAATAAAAAGCTAATATAAGTAAATATATTTTTATTAAAAAAAAACTTTAAAAATTATTATTTATTGTTTATTAATTAATTTATTTAAGCACTTTTTAGAATTTTATTAAATAATTAATATTAAAGTACTAACTTATATAGTTATATAAAAAATTAGGTATATAAATAATTTTTAATTTTTTTTAATTTTTTATTACATAGTAAAACTTACTTAAGTTTTTTAAGTAAATTACTTATTTAACTATTTTCTCTATATATGCAAATAGTTTTTTTACTTACTAATATATAATAAAACTTATTAAACTTTGTAAATAAAGACTTTAATTAAAGTAAAAATTAAAGTAAAAAATTTAATAAAATAGTATTACTACTATATTACTTAAAAGTTAAATTTTAATTTTAAAGTAATTATAAAAAATTAAGTAACTATTAACTATTTAATATTTTATATTTATAATAAATCTTTTGTATATATAGTAAGTATTTACATTTAGTATATTAAATATTACAAAAAAAATTAAGTTTTTTTATTTACTTTATTTATAAAAAGTTTTTTTTTTAAACTTTAATTTTATTTTTTTTGTTATATATTTTAATACTATTTTCTATATGCTTTAAATTTTATTTAAAGTACTTTTATATATAGCTTAATATATTACTAGTTAACTTTAGTTTTTTTATATTATTATTTTTATAAAAACCCTTTTTTATTTAAAGTTATTATTTTAGTACTATTTTGTTACTATTTATAAAACCTAATTATAAAATAATAATTTTTGTATAATTTTAGTACAGTTTAGAATAAAAAAAAACTATTTAAATAAAAAAAATATAAAAAAAATATAATAGTATATGAATTAAAATAAACAAAATATGATTTTTAATTATATATAAGTTTAATATACTTATTTTATATTTTTGCTTTTATTTATATAATTTAATGTTTAATTATATAAATTTGAAATTAAATTAAATATTAATAGTATATATATTTAATAACTTTTAACTATAAATTTTAATATATTTAATATATATTTTTTACTAAACTATAAATAATATTTACTTATGTAAAAATAAACTAAATATAACTTATATTTATATTTTATATACTAATATAATATACTTTTTTTTACGTAAAGCCTATGTTTTAAATAACTAATATACTTTTAATTAAAGTAATATATTATTATATATTAGGAAAATAAGTAATTATAGTATAAAGCTAAGTTATCTATATACGATTACTAGCGTTAGCAACCTTGGCTTGGTATTGTCGAAGCAGGATAAGTATGAAGAAGTCGAAGCGACGTAATGATGAGATTTGGAGGGATCTGGGAAGGTATGCGTTCTAGCTTTGATGGCGGTTCGCGTTTCCCCCAGCCGTATGGTTTAGAAGCATGATGGCCAAATGAAAAGTTGATAGAAGTGTGCCTATGGGAAATCAGTGGGATGCATACGAAAATGCTCGGCTTGCCCTCACTCGTACGCTTCAGACGTCAAACCGCTAAGTTTCGGCCCTCTTAGGATTTCCGAAAATGGCCTCCTTAGTTGCGGCTAGAGCTAGGTACTCTACTTCAGGAGCCTAATCCATCCCAGAGCAGTCGCCACTCCGTCCTTCTCTATGTATGTATCTTTCTTACTCGCCTTTTTGCCGCTCTTTTCCCCGGCGCACTGCGTAGTCGATGGAATAGCTGAATCAGAATTCTAAAGGACGACTGCGTCATGATTCAACCACAGAAGGAGTGGATGCTTCCTCACCTACCCGGTTTTGCTGCGTGCTAGGCTTCGATACAGTAAGGCAAGCACGACCACTGGGCTTCTCCAGTCTGGAATGTGTCTTATGGCTACCCAGGTGACTGAGTTCATCGAGAGTGTTATTTCATGCACACTTTGAAACCGCTATTAGGCTTGAAGATGTAGGAACCTCACCATTTCAGACTTCGACGGTAGTTGGGTTTTTAAGTTGCCTAAGTTGCTGTAAACTGTTTCCTTTTTACGGCTAAACCCACTTATGAATGGCCATCTTGGTGAGTTCTATTTGGAGTGGTTCACAAGCGTCCAAATGGAGAATAGCCTGGTTAGACAAAATTACTTCTCTATTTATCTCCAACCCTGTTCCAGCCACGGCCCCTAGCGAACTTGTGACAAAACCTATACATATCCGAAATTCAGTCGTAGTCGGATTTCAGCCATGCCGTAAGAAGCACCTTTACATTGACATAAACGTTCTTTTTCCATACAACACCTTCTACTCATTCTATTTACTACTCCTATAAAAGCTAAACTTGCTCTTGATAACTCGCTATTAACATGCCTTTCGAATTTAGTGTTCTGTGCGAGTTCCTTAACGAGCTGGACTAAAACCGTATTATAAAATTATCAAAAACTCATAATATCTCGAATCCCATCATGGAAATAATTGTTAACTGGTTCAACAAGCATGGTCGACACCGGAAGCGACGTATGTCATATGAGGATACCTTAACAACCCTCCTTCAAAGCCTGTCAGCTTTGGAATATCTTCATGGACGAGAAACGCTAATCATGCATCGGGATATTAAACTAGAAAATATCCTTGTCCTAACTCGTGATCCTCTTTATATCAAGCTGGGGGACTTTGGCCTTACAAAAGTAGGCGGTTCTCTGAAAACATCTTGCGGTACAGGAACCTACTTTCCTCCTGAAATTGCTAAATACTTCGGACTATCAAGATCAGAACCGAAAGTAAAATATACAGAGGCAGTTGATATCTGGTCACTTGGCGTCGTTATCCTAAGGTTGGCGTACAGACTTCCTCATCCTGGTATGGATGTAGGTATGATTGGTGTAGAAAAATCATCGATGCAGCCAACAGGTACTCGGAGGGCCTAGTTGACTTCTTGTCTACCGCCATGTTGGTCATGAGGCCAGAACGGCGATATTCAGCAAGAACCTGTTTGGATAGAATAGAGGAGCTCTCTATTCCTTCCAGAGGTAGTCGTCTAATCCCAACGCCTGCTTCTTATACCAAAAAATACGAACCTACCCCGGTTGGCTACCATGCTAAAGAGCTCTGGGCCGAAACGCAATCAATTTCATCAGGGAATGTAAGTATCCCGAAACGTTCTTATTCCGAACACAAGGCCGAACAAGAGCTAAACGGGCTGCTTCTATATACGGACAGCCGCCTCCGCTCCTCAAAGATCCAAGAATATATCAAGTCAAACGCCCCGCCTTCTGATTCTCGCCCGTCAACTTCCGCGGAAACGCGAAAGAGATCAACCGGCCATCGACATCCTCATCATCACCTACCCGAAGACCCTCCAAGCGCCTTTCAAAGAAGGCTGGTTCCAGGAATCGTCTGCAGCACGAGCAATCCGAGCCAGTGTTAGACTTGTTCAGTGGGGACTGGCTGCAGAATTCGAAATGTGTTGGATCCACTATCGCTGCACTGGGCCGGGAGGACCTATCAGATTAGAGTAGTAGTGATAAGGCAACAAAAGCTTCTGAAATACCTATCCTTTGGAGTATACCCGAACATGTGGATGAGCAGAACAATAGTTGTGAATTACAGATCACCGAGCGTCCTTGGACAAGAGCGAACAGGATATGCTACATCTGCTATGTGAATTACGCGAAGGATAAAATATGTCAATTTATGTTTTAGTTATTTTAATTTCAGTTTGAAGATATGGCTACAATATTTCACCTAACCTATTCATGTTTCCGGCACTTTCCTGCTCCTCGTCTTATGCCCCGAGTCTACCGGATGTTAGACGGCAGCTCAGACCACCACTCTGTTTTCACATACACGTTGCCGATCAACTCTTAATGTCGTTGCTTATGGAATCTCTTTCAAATGAGATGTGGTTCTGCAAGCCCTGGATGGTTTGTGGCGGAAAGTTTCTGTTACGCTTCATCTATATGCCACCAGCCGGCCTTTAGGAGCAGATATCGCCCGCAGATGCTGGAAGAGGTTTGAAGTGTGAAAGGCGTTGCTAAGGACAGTCAAAGGATTTTGTAAGGCGTGCATTAGTCGTCCCCAAATGGTTTTTCCAACATGGAGGTAGACAAGAACTTAATTAAATCCTCCGCCAGGATAAGGAAGATTGTACGCGAACCTTAAGATAACGACGCCAAGTGACCGGATGTCAACTGCCTCTGTACATTTTTGTTTCGGTTATTTTCGCAGTCCGAAGTATTTGGCGATTTGAGGAGGATAGTAGGTTGTTGTACCACAAATTGTTGTCAGAGGACTGCCTGCTTTTGCAAGGCCAAAGTCGGCTAGCGTAATATAAAGAGGGTGCGAGTTCGGACAAGAATATTTTCTGGTTTGATATCTCGATGCACGATTGGCGTTTCTCATCCGTGAAGGTATCCCAACGCTAATGGGCTTTGGGGAAGGATTGTTAAGGTTTCCTCGTATGAAATATGTCGCTTGCGGTGTTGATCTTGGAGGTTCCCAAAAGGAAGGTATTCCAAATATAAGCAAGGCAAGGGTTTTTCGTCCCGACCGAGTGGATGACTTGATCGGGTTTCGTATTATGGCAGCCATATAATGCGACGGCGAGGGATGATGGCAAGGATGATAATCTGCTAGACAGATAGGAGAGACAGAACGCACCAGATTATACGTAAAAGGCTACTAGACAGGCAGGCTTATACTACCAGATGTCTACTAATCGACGCTCTCAACGCGTTTAGGGCTTAAATCGCAAGACGGAGGCACCCTTTGGTCGCTTTTCTTGGGCTTTTAAGCTGCGGGCATGATGGATAGGTAGACTTAGTCAGCCAGATAGCGCAGTGTCAATCAACCATTTTACGCAATAGCTAGTTAAACCTACTTCAATATTTTACTGCTTTCAGGAGTGTATTTTTCAGATATATGGAAATATTTTAACGCGTTGAATAGTATAAAAATATGTTGTTGTGTTGTAATTATGATGTCTCAAAGTACACGCGTTCGTGATATTTTCCCCGCAAACTTCTCCCAAATCTCGACTCGGTGCTCAGACCTCCTGCGGAGTCGTTCCTCCAGAACAGGCCTAGCGCTACACGTGATGCAGAGGTCTGAGCACCCAAGTTAAGATAATCGTTATAGCGATAAAAAACCTCCAGGCACCTTTTACCGTCACATCGAGACTTTACTGTAGCTGCTGTTTAAAGAAAATTGGCGCGGTCTCTTCACCCGTAATTTTGTAGTAGACGCTAGAAGAACCAAGATAAACATATCGTTAGGGAGGGTGGAGATAGATGAAAAGATACGGCAAAGTGTCAAAGACTGCCCAGTTGAGGTTCGTCTTACTCGGGAGCTATTCCGAAAAGGGAAGCCTATCCCACTTCTTATCACCATTCCAACACAAACATTCATTGCACACGAATACTTGAAAGTCATACGTTCTATATTTCTACTCTACTCTGCTCTATCCACTCTATTTTCCCCTAATTCCAGACCTTTTTTTTTTTTTTAAAAAAAAAAGAAACCCTTTGGGGTGATCACATGATATTGGTATCTGAGAACGAGACCGGGTTTATAGAGGGAAGTTAGACGACACTATTTCGATTGGAGCTTTATGTATGCAAGCTGCCTTTTAATATAGCGACACATTCGTTAACAGAAAGATACTTGTTGGTCATACAACCGCCCGTCATCTGAACATTCGATTTTGAAAGATTTACTGCCAAGGTCTGCAAAGTCTGAGGCGAGGCACCTAGACAAACGCCGAACAACAAATGTTGGCAAAACCTTCGAACAGTCATTGAGCTTGACTGGAAGCACAAAACACCGTGTTCGGATTCGCATGTCAACTTTGTTGTCTTCCAGACCATTACTAACTCGTGGGGTTTTCCTCGTCCATTCTACCTTGCGGGTTTGCACCGCGAGCCAACCAAGACTCATGGCGACTGACGATGGGTCGCTCCAGGCACAGCTGCGGAAGCTACACGTTCAACAGACCGACTTTCAAGGATGCTATCCACACCTGAATCCGGTCGATGTCTATCGCATCCACCTGGCAAATGCCCTTTCAGACGTGACCGGCGTTGAGCCAAAGACCATCTACCCGCTGATACAACGAACGGCAACCTTGGACAAAGGCGATCTTCTGCTCCCTGTGCCGGCTTTGAAGATCAAAGGAGACCAACCTGATGTTCTTGCGGTTCGTTGGGTCGACCAGGTAACCAGACTTATTATAGCGCTGTTGCTTGGTTCCCGCTGATTAGTTCTTTTAGTTTCCGGAATCCCCACTTGTCACCAAGCCCGTTGTCGATGGACCGTTTATCCGCTTCTATTTCAAACCCGCCGTGCTTGTGAAACAAGTCATACCCTCTGTTCTTCAAAATCGAAGCAAATGGGGCAACAATCCTATGCTCGGATTGAAGGACGCCAATGACGCGTCACAGGGTCAGAAACGCGTTGTCATTGAATTTTCCTCTCCCAATATCGCGAAACCTTTCCATCAAGGCCATCTACGGAGTACAATTATTGGAGGCTTCCTGGCCAACCTCTATGAGGGCGCTGGGTGGGATGTTGTGCGGTTGAACTATCTCGGTGATTGGGGAAAACAATATGGATTGTTGGCGCTAGGCTTCAAGATGTTTGGGGACGACAAAAGCCTCGAAGAAGACCCAATTCATCACCTGTATCAGATTTATGTCAAGATCAATCAGATGCTCGCTGATGAACGGAAAGAGATCGAACGATTGGAGACAGCTGGTGAAGATGCTTCGAACCTCAGAAATGAGGGACTGGACGAGCAAGCCCGGCAATATTTCAAAGCTATGTGCGACAACGATTCAGAAGCAATCAAAATGTGGAAGAAATTCCGGGAGCTAAGCATACAGAGGTACAAAAAATCCTATACCCGGCTGAACATGCATTTCGATGAGTACGCAGGTGAAAGCCTTGTCAAGGAAGAGAGTATGAAGAACGTAGAGAAGCAGTTGGAGAAAAAGGGATTGACGGAAGAGTCACAAGGGGCTATGATTGTGGACTTTTCCAAACATGTCCCCGGCAAATCAGGCAAGGCTCTTGGGAAGGCCCTGATACGGAAAAAGGACGGCACAAGTCTTTATCTCACACGCGATATTGGCGCATTGTTCGAACGAAATGAGCACTACAAATTCGACCAAATGGTATACGTTGTCGCCACTGATCAGGAACTGCATCTCAAGCAACTATTCAAAGTTGTTGAGTTGACTGATAACGAGGATCTGCGCTCTCGGATTACCCACGTTCGTTTCGGTCTAGTACTAGGCATGAGTACACGTAGGGGAACAGTTGTGTTCTTAGACGATGTATTGCGGGACGTCGGTGAGAAGATGCACGAGGTAATGAAGAAGAACGAAGCCAAATATGCCCGAGTCTCCGACCCTGAAAAGACTGCCGACATCCTTGGTATCAGCAGTGTCATGGTTCAGGACATGAGTGGAAATCGGTACGCTTCATCTCTTTTAGGACATCTTTTGAGGTTTTTCCATGAATCCACCATGAAACGGTCCTTAAACTGGTCAGCGCTGACTGATACAGGATCAACAACTACCATTTTAACATTGATACGATGACTTCCTTTGAAGGAGACACGGGTCCTTACCTCCAATACTCACATGCCCGACTCTGTTAGATCTTTCTCAAGGCAGGCGTTCCAGTCTCTGAAATCGAATCGGCAGATCTCAACCTCCTAGCTGAGCCTCATGCGATCAATATTGTGCGACTTGTCGCCCAGTTCCCAGATACCATCCAAAACACTCTGAAAACACTGGAGCCTACCACGGTCTTGACTTATCTTTTCCGCCTGACACATGCCATCAATAGTAGTTATGATGTATTGCAAGTAGTTGGAAGTGAGCGGGAACTTATGAAGGCTCGATTGGCACTGTACGATGCGGCACGGTCTGTCATCAACAACGGAATGCGTCTTTTGGGACTGACTCCAGTTGACCGGTGAGTTCAATCCTTTCTCGAATTCAATCAATAGAGCTAACGAACTTCGTCACCAGGATGTAAGACAGTTTCACCTTTGAAGTTCGCTTGACACATGAACTGGTTTGGTATCAGCACCAGCTCAGAGATCAAAATGCCGGATAGGCGCTTGATGATTACCAAATCCGACTTCTTCCAGTTGATAGTTCCTGTCAGATTCTCCTAGATTTACCCTTCAAAAGAAAATCCTCTACGTTTCTTCTCTCACTTTGAATTTTTTGACTAGGGGCACCCGTTATTTGATATCTGCATGACTTGGCAGATTGTCACCTGCATCAATTGTTGAATATCAGGAATGTTGGGGGTGCAGGTGGGCTAGAAAGCTTCCGAGGCACAGTTCGCTCAATCCGCTCGGAAGTCACATGGAGCAAAACGCCGCTCTAAGCGGGCTTTGTAGGAGATCAACTGGCTAGTTAGATGCGAATCACTTGCCACTATGTTAGCATTCAGTTCAGATTCTCATCTCATCTAGCCAATACTCTTCATTTCCACGTTGCTCAACGATATACATATACAAGCATCGTTCTTCAACATACTCGCCAAAAATCGTCACTCAATATCCTTGCAATTAGATGTTCTCAGCAATTCACATTCGCCAGAACGACTAGGTCCGTGGAAAAAACGGCACAGTTCACGGACGGTGTCGACTAATCCGGGCGTCACATGATGAAAGAATTCTAGGCATCTCTTCAGAACGATCCAACTATGATTTGTATTCAGCCGCGCTTGCCTCAAATCACTCGCCATTATCCTCGTTATTAGAGTTCAGCTTTACTCCACTCAAACCTTGTATCTCGCGTCTCTCTTCGACTATCAGCCAGTGAGAAGTACTGATGTACCGCTGCTGAAACAAGGTTTGAGCAAACTGCATGGCAGTTCGTGCCATGCCACAGCTCTGCTGCATGTCGCTTGCATTCAGGTTACAACAGAGACATTTGACCAATGGGAACAAGCCTAGATACAGGTTTGTGCTCCACCGGCGACAGTTGCGGCACAGCATATCATGCCATACCACAGCTCTGCTGCATGTCGCTTGCATTCAGGTTACAGAGGTAGCTAACCAATGGGAATAAGCCTGGATGCAGGTTTGTGCTCCCACCGGCGACTATTGCGGCACAGCATACGAGGCTTAAGCTTCTATTGGATACGGCGTTCCTGCTTTTTGAAGCAGGTCGAGAAAGGGTCGACTGCAGAATACAGACTATCACCCCGCCTGAAATATATAAATACCACCTAGAATCGCGCAGTATCTATCTTTATTCAACTTGACTCCAATCGACTCATCATAAGCTACGCCTCATCTCCAAGCAAATGTACGCTGAACCTCTTCTCCTGTCTCCGAATTTCTCCTAATCAGTCACTTAGTACCTTACACATCCCAATCCGACGTTCTCTCCAACGTTCTCCGACGCCAAAATGCACGCAACAATTGTAAGCGCGGTTGATTCATTTACCCTGCAGACATCATTTCCATAGATGCAACACTAACGCAACATGTTCCGCGATAGACTGAGCCCGTCAACACATGGATTGTGTCACTCTTTATCGAAATGGCTTTCATTTGCCTTCAACTTAGTCGCTCGTTGACTCCAAATCTGAAAATTGCTCGAGCCAGTTTTTTTCTGTGCATTCTCGTGGCACTCCGCTTTTAGTGCAATTCATTGGTTGTGGTGCATATGAAGCCCTTGATGGTGGTGGGTAGTTAATATTGATGTGGCCATGAAAACCTTATGATATACAATGAACGTAGATAAAAAGACATAGAAGGTTTTGATTATTGTAAGTATATCCAATGCTATTAATGAAGGCTGAACAGCCAAGCTCTATCTGGCAGGAGATTACCACAAGTCAGAGATATGTGATTGTCACGCTTCAGAAACAGTTGATCTTGGCAGACCTCATGGACATAAGAGGGCTTCCTCCTCTCGAGTCGATCAAGCTTCTTTCTCCCCTTTCAATCCTATTACCAAAGCGGAAGCGTATCCTTCATCTCATCACGTGATTTCCACATTCACCATCTAGCGTATTTCACGCATTCGCAATGGTTCTAGACTTGTAATCGTGTGAGACTCATACGAGGCATCGGTAACATAAAGGCGACCCTGGAATAAGTTACATACATACATCCAAAAAAAAAAAAAAAAAAAGGAAAATTTCTCTATGAAGAATAACTCGACCTCTTCGAAGTCCGCAGACATGAGCACTGCATTTGATCACCAGACAAGTGGTTGTTTATTTGGACAAAACTTCCGTGCCGACGTTGTTGGCGCAGAGTCTTTCTCATTTAAGGCACCAATCCATAATATGTATCGCAAGAATGCTCGATGTCGCTGGGAGATGGAACCATCTTGCTTTGCAATCGTTCAACATCAGGAATCAGTGCATCTATCAGTAAACCAACTCGAATTGAGGTCATTTAACAAAATGTACCAAAATCAGATGCTGCCGCTCCATATGATTCTGAAAAGCTTGCTACTACAGTGACAGGGCCTAGACACCTCTCTCCAAGCGTACCGATTCTGCCGAAGTCCGCAGCATATGCAGCATGGACACATTCTCGGTAGACTGAAGAAGCTCGGTCTGATCGACTTGTCGATGTTGAATAAGGTCAGTACAGCGTATTAATGAAACCGCTCTTCTTCGGCTCGGCCATCGAATCGGATTGCAGTATGACTAGAGAAGGTCAGACCATGGATTAACAGAGAAATAAAGAACAAGAACATATACTGCAGCCCTGAGGATTGTATCAACATTCCCTTGCATCCTATCGAGTATCTTTAGCAAGTCTTCTAGCGTCCCACACTGAAACGGGTGAAGCAGTCTGTTCTTCACCAGCTGGATTCTTTCTTGCTTTGTAACAGGCCGTTTGATAACCCCCCATTTCTTCCAATATGCTTCAAGTTTCCACATTCCTTGCTCCCACGCCGATATGCACTTCTGAACCTCTTCTGACGAGAGGTCGTTATCGTATTCTAGTCTGCAGACTGGACTGTCCAGCATTGAGCCAATCTCCGAGGGTGCAAACGATGAACGGAAATCATGTTTCTGGACCCCTCGATGCGACATTGCTTGTATGCACAGCTTGCTTATAGAATACATTATAATTAAAAAAATTTGTAAAGTAAATAATTATAGTTAGTTAGTTACTAACATTAATAAAGTAGTTAAATATTTTAAAACTTATTATATTTAAGTATTAAAAATTATATAAAATTAAATAACTTATTTATTAAAAAAAATTTTTATGCTTATAACAGTAGTTATAATAAAAAAGTTTAAAACAAAATTTATATTAACTAAAATACTAAAGCTAACATTAATGTTAGAGGGGTTCGCTACGCTCAGCAACAAGTAGTGTAAGAAAAGCTACGTGAAAGAGTAGATATAGAGAAGTAGCCTGAGAGGCAGTGTAAAAGAAGTAGCGTAAGAAAGACAGCGTAAGAGAAGCAGGGTTGGAAAAGCAGCGTGAGGAGAGAAGCAGCGTGAGGAGAGAAGCAGCGTGAGGAGAGAAGCAGCGTGAGGAGAGAAGCAGCGTGAGGAGAGAAGCAGCGTGAGGAGAGAAGCAGCGTGAAAAGAGAAGCAGCGTGACAGAAGTTACGTTAGAGAAGCGACTATCGAATCTGAATTGGCTCCTACTTTGAATCTGAATTGGCTTCTACATTGAATTGGAATTGGCTCCTACACGGAATTAGATTTGGCTCCTACATCGAATTAGATTTGGCTCCTACATCGAATTAGATTTGGCTCCTACATCGAATTAGATTTGGCTCCTACATCGAATTAGATTTGGCTCCTACATCGAATTAGATTTGGCTCCTACATCGAATTAGATTTGGCTCCTACATCGAATTAGATTTGGCTCCTACATCGAATTAGATTTGGCTCCTACATCGAATTAGATTTGGCTCCTACATCGAATTAGATTTGGCTCCTACATCGAATTAGATTTGGCTCCTACATCGAATTAGATTTGGCTCCTACATCGAATTAGATTTGGCTATCAAGGGGGAGACCCCCTTAGACCCCCCTTTCCCCTGTAGGAAGCGTGATTTGAATTCAATATAGAGCTCTAGGGGCAGCTCGGTGCAGGACTTTAGGAGCAGCTTGGTGTAGGACTTTGGGAGCAGCTCGGTGTAAGACTTTAGGGGCAGCTCAGTATAGGCCTAGATATAAGTTAGTGAACAGGTTAGTAAAGGCCTTAATAGAGCTGAATATTAGCTTGATACAGCGCAAGCACCTAGCTTTTCAAGCACTATAGTTTGTCTTGTTGGTGGCAGCATCTTTAGGGTTACCACATCAGTAGCAAGGAGGCATATCCATTAGTAAAGAACATGGCAAAGTACTTCAGTATTAATCGCATGAGAGAAGTATTAGTCAAGCGAGAAGCTACGGCGGTAAGGAGTAGCAGTAAATTAATATTCCTCACTTACGGCCAGATCACGTGATAAAGGAATTTCTCGACCAATTAGAAGACGAAAAACTTCGGCGCCATCTCGGAGCAGTTTTGATCAGAAAACCCCCCTCTAATTAAATAGAAAGAGCTTCGCTACGCTCAGCAATAATTAAGTACTAGTTTTTAAGTAGTTTCTAATAATAATTAATAATATTATAATATATATTTTAATTTTACTTTAAAAATAAATATAAAAAATATTATAATTATAATTTAAGTTTATTAAAAATTGTTTTATTTAAATATAATTTATAAAAATTTAGTATTTACTTTTTTTTATAATAGTTAGTAATATAAAAACCTATTAATTTAAATTTTTTAAAATATAAATAATTAAAGCTATAAAAAAAATTATATAAATTAAGTTATAAAATACTTTAATAATATTAAATTAATAAAATTTAAACTTTAAAAAAAACTTTAAAATTAAAAAGTTAAAAAAGTTTAAGACTATAGTAAATTTATATAAATAGTTACTTTTATTATTTATAACTATATTAAAATATATGTTAAATATTTTAAATTAAGGTAGCTTAAAAAGTATAATATTAATTATTAATTTTAAATTACCTAGCTTATATTTATAAAAAATATTAAATAAAATAAAAACTAAAAAGTTGTAACGTTTTTCACAAGTGAGTGAACTATACAAGCGAGTGAACCACTTTTACTAAGAATTACCTTTTCTTTAATAACTTTACGAAAACTTAATATTATTTAGCCAAAATTTAAAATTGGCTTTTTAGATATTAGATGCACCTGGTGTTAAATTTGCATTCTAATAGTCTTACGTAATTATGAGTTATTAAGCTTAGAATTTACACTACTTTAAAATAATGTTTAGCTATTTATATTTATAATATTACTTAATAATAAATTATAAAAACTTAAATACAAGGTATTAGCACCTAAATCTATAATATATTAGAATTTTAAAGCTATATTATTAGTAGTTTTTAAGATATTAAAAAGTGGGAGCTAAAATTTCCCCTTACTTAAAGATCTTAAAAACCTACTTATTTTATTACTATAAAAGCATAATATAGTCTAAATTATATATAAAATAGCTTAAGTTTAATATCTATAGTTTCTTATTTAATAGTTATTAAAATATTAATAGCTAAAAACTAAATTTTTAAAAGGTAAATTCTAAGCTTAATAACTTATGATTACGTAAGACTATTAGAATGCAAATTTAACACCAGGTGCATCTAATATCTAAAAAGCCAATTTTAAATTTTGGCTAAATAATATTAAGTTTTCGTAAAGTTATTAAAGAAAAGGTAATTCTTGGTAAAAGTGGTTCACTCGCTTGTATAGTTCACTCACTTGTGAAAAACGTTATAACTTTATAAATGTTTTTAAATATACTTTTTTACTTACTTAATTATTATAAAAATTAAAATATAATAAATACTACACATAATATTAGGAAAAAAATTTGTGGCTAAGAATTTTATATTCATGCTATTCTAGCATTTCCGGTATTTTTAAGTATTTAGTAGTATTTAGCTGCTAAACGTGACTTCTCCTATAACTCTACTATAAAGTACAGCTAATTATAACTTTATTTAAGTATTTAACGGTATTTAGCTGCTAAACGTGACTTCTTCTATAACTCTTCTACTAGAAAGTACAGCTAATTACGACTTTAACTATAAGTATACAGCAAGATGCTATAAAATGCTATAAAATACTGTAATATACTATACTCTCCTTCCAAATTCTATACCATTTTACTTGTATAATAGTCTAGTTTTTGCCTATCCACTTTCTAAAATTTATTACCAATATCTACGGGCGCTGTAAGCCTGTAAAGTTACCATTTTCTGTCTATGCATGCTAAGTTTCTTCGTACGCGAAAAGCTGAACTTAGTCTTCTGTTCAGCTCTAACAGAATTTTCTTCCCTCTGTCCTCCTTTCTTCATATACCTATACTAAGCTGATATTTGGGTCCACCAAGCCCTTTACTAACCTGTTCACTAACGTGTATCTAGACCTGCACTGAGCTGCAGAGCTCTGTGAGCTGCCTCCAGTCTACCGAGCTGCCTCCAGAACTCTGCACCGAGCTGCCTCCAGAACTCTGCACCGAGCTGCCTCCAGAGCTCTGCACCGAGCTGCCTCCAGAGCTCTGCACCGAGCTGCCTCCAGAACTCTGCACCGAGCTGCCTCCAGAGCTCTGCACCGAGCTGCCTCCAGAACTCTGCACCGAGCTGCCTCCAGAGCTCTGCACCGAGCTGCCTCCAGAACTCTGCACCGAGCTGCCTCCAGAGCCATACACCGAGCTGCCTCCAGAGCCATACACCGAGCTGCCTCCGGAGCCATACACCGAGCTGCCTCCAGAGCCATACACCAAGCTGCCTCCAGAGCTCTGCACAGAGCTCTGGATACAATGTAGGAGCCAATTTCAATTCAGTGTAGGAGCCAATTTCAATTCAGTGTAGGAGCCAATTTCAATTCAGTATAGGAGCCAATTCTAATTCAATATAAAAAGGAGAAAATAAATAGAGCTTATATAGTATTTTATTATTTTATATAGTAAATTAGTAGTAGCTAGTAATTTAAAACTATAGTTTAAAATATACGTACTACGTGTAAAAAGTAAACTAGATATGAGATATATAATATATTTAATGTTAAATTTACAAAATACGCGCAATAAATAAATCATGTAAATATTACAAATAATAATAAAAGCTTTAGAGGATATAATCGCGTATTTTGTAGTATCTTATAAGATAGTATTATATATTTAGCAGCTTAATACCACTTTAAAGTTAAGACTATAAGCTATAGAGTAGAATGCGTAAAATACGTAAATAATAGCTAATTACTACTAAGTACTATAAAAATACCACTAATTTTTTTCCTAACAAATTAAAATACTCTTTTTTAATAGAATATTTTATTTAGTTTTTTTTCTTTTTAAATTTATTTATATATACTTAAAAATTAATACACTAATATAATATAAAACTAGTAAAATAATTATAAAATAGTTTATTATTATAACTTTAAAAATACTTAAATTACTACTATATTTAATTTTAATATCTATTAAGTATACTATGCTTTTAATATAAATTATTTTACTTTTTAAAAAAGTACTAGTTATCTTTTAATTCTTAATACAAATTAAAAACAAATACTTATAAACTTTATAATAAACTTAAAAAGTTTATATTATATATTTTTGCTAGGAAAAAAATTGGTGGTATTTTTGTAGTACTTAGTAGTGTGTATTTTACACATCCTGCTCTGTAGCTTATAGTCTTAACTTTAAAGTAGTATTAAGCCACTAAACGTAACACCATCTTATAAGATGCTATAAAATACGTGATTATATTCTCTAGAGCTTTTATTATTATTTATAATATTTACATAATTTGTTTATTATGCGTATTTTGTAAATTTAACGCTAAGCATATTATATATCTTATATCTAGTTCACTTTTTACATATAGTACGTATATTTCAAACTATAGTTTTAAATTACTAGCTACTACTAATTTACTATATAAAATAATAAAATACTATATAAGCTCTATTTACTTTCTCCTTTTTACATTAAATTGGAATTGGCTTCTATACTAAATTGAAATTGGCTTCTACACTGAATTGAAATTGGCTTCTACACTGAATTGAAATTGGCTTCTATATTGTATCCAGAGCTCTGTGCAGAGCTCTGGAGGCAGCTTAGTGTATGGCTCTAGAGGTAGCTTGGTATATGGCTCTAGAGGTAGCTTGGTGCAGAGCTTTAGAGACAGCTCGGTGTAGAGTCCTGGAGGCAGCTCGGTGCAGAGCTCTGGAGGCAGCTTAGTATAGAGTTCTGGAGGCAGCTTAGTGCAGAGCTCTAGAGGCAGCTTAGTGCAGAGTTCTAGAGGCAGCTCGGTGCAGAGCTCTGGAGGCAGCTTAGTACAGAGCTCTAGAGACAGCTCGGTGCAGAGCTCTAGAGGCAGCTCGGTACAGAGCTCTAGAGGCAGCTTAGTGTAGGTCTAGATACACGTTAGTGAACAGGTTAGTAAAGGGCTTGGTGGACCTAAATATTAGCTTAGTATAGGTATATAAAGGAAGGAGGATAGAGGGAAGAAAATTCTGTTAGAGCTGAATAGAAGACTAAGTTTAGCTCTTCACGTACGAAGAAACTTAGCGCGTATAGACAGAAAATGGTAACTTTACAGGCTTACAGCGCCCGTAGATATTGGTAATAAATTTTAGAAAGTGGATATGCAAAAACTAGACTATTATACAAGTAAAATAGTATAGAATTTAGAAAGAGAGTATAGTATATTACAGCATTTTATAGCATTTTATAGCATCTTACTGTATACTTATAGTTAAAGTCGTAATTAGCTGTACTTTCTAGTAGAAGAGTTATAAAAGAAGTCGCGTTTAGCAGCTAAATACCGTTAAATACTTAAATAAAGTTATAATTAGCTGTACTTTATAGTAGAGTTATAAGAGAAGTCACGTTTAGCAGCTAAATACTACTAAATACTTAAAAATACCGGAAATGCTAGAATAGCATGAATATAAAATTTTTAGTGATAAATTTTTTTCCTAATATTATAAAAGGCTACCTTAGAAGTTCTTTTATTAAAGAATAGGTAATAAGATAATTAAAAATACTTTTTCAATAAAAAGAGTTTAGTATATATATTATAATATATTAATATTTAATTTCTAAAAAAAGCTATAAGCTATAGCTTAAATTTACTTTAACTTACTAAAAATAAACATACTATAATTAGTGTAAATTTTTTTAGTTTAATAAAACTTAAATAAAATATAATTAATAAGTATAAAAAACTTAATTTAAGAATTTAAGTAATATTTATTATAAAATCTTTAATATTTAAATTAATATACTTAATATTTTATAAATAGTTTTATATAAATTTTAAGTACTAAAAAGACTTTACTATTATTTTTAGTTTAGTAAAAAACCTATATATAATAGTAAACTTAAGTATATATTTTTATTTAAAAGTAAGTAAAAAGTTTATAAAATATTTACTTACTTATAAACAAGGACTTTACTTATTTTACTAAAAAGTAATATTTTACTCTAATAATTTTTATTTAAATTTAATAATTATATTAGTAAAAAAGTTAGTAAATAGTATAAACTAAGTTTTTTTTTACACTTTTAAAAACATATAAATAATAAAAGTTATATATATTAAATTATATATAACTACTTTTAAAAAACTTAAAATAATTATACTTTAAACATAAATAAAAACTATTACTATAGTTTTTATTATAATGTTTATTTAAGTTAATAAAAATATTTATTAAAAAAAGCTTTTTATTAATATAATAAAATAAGTATATACTATATAAGCTTTTTAACTAAATTAAAAATATATATTTTAATTATATAATATTAAAATATACCTATTTTAATTTAATAAAACTGTTATTTTATATAATATATTTAAAAATATTATACTATATAGAAATTTAATTATTATATATAATAATTTACTATAGTATATTTTAAATTAAAAATATAAAAATACTTTATTTTACTTATTATTAAAAGCTTTTTAAAATTAAAAAAACTATTTATTATTTTTATTTACTACTTTATTTAGTTTCGTTAATAAGTTTATATAAACTAAATTTTTTTTATAAAAAAAACTTACTAATAAAAAAACTTATAAGTATTTTATATTAAAAAAATGCTAATACTTTATTATTATAGTACTTTATTTCTACTTTTCTACTTTTTATATAGTTTATATTTTAAGCTATTATACTTACATTTTTTAAATAATTTTATTTTTTTAATACTTTTTTTTTATTTCCTATTATTAGTTTAAGCTTTAACATAAATAAAAGCTATTTATTTTTTTAGTATTAATTACTTTTACTACTTAAAATTAAGTAAGTATTTTAGATTTTATATACTACTTTATAACTCCTTATATATTATTTTTTTAGTTTAGTATTTCTTATAGTATTTCTTATAGTTATTTTAAAAAAAATACTATTATTAGTTTAACTTTTTTAAGTTTAAAATAGAAAAAAAAATAGTATATAGTTTATAATTTATAATAGTAAACTATAGTTATAGTATAAAAACTTATTTAAAACTTTTATTATTATTAGCTAAATATTAAGCCTAAAAACTTTAAGTAAAGTAAAAGTAAAGGAGTAAATTTTACTTTTAAAAGTTTTTTATAAAATAAAATTATACGTATTTTTTATAAAATATATTAAATAAATACTATTTATTTTTTTACTATATTTTATTATTAGTATTACTACTTTATATTTATTTTACTATAAAATTAATTATATACTAGTAATATTAATAGCTACTAGTATAATAACTATAGTTTATTATATTTTTTTATATATTTTTATTTTTGTTAGTATTAATAGTTTCTGGAAACTTTTTTCTTATATTCTTTTATTTAAGTTTAAAGACCTTTTTAGTAAAATTAGTAGTTATATAATTTTTTAACTATTAACTTATTAGTAATATCTAAATATTATTAAAAAATACTTACTATTTTTTTTACTAAGTTTTAGCTAGCTTTTAAGGCCTTTTAAAAAGCTATAGTATTTATATAAAATAGAATTAATAAAACATTTTTTTAATAGCTACTATTAGTATTTTTTTATATATTTTTATAATTCTATGAAAATACTAGTTATAGGTTTTTTAAAGTAGTAAAAAAGCTTTTTACTATAAAATTACTATTATTTTTGTATTTTTTATATTTAGGTACTATAAAGTATTATTAAGCAAATAACTATTATATATAAAAAGTATAAGTATTTTATAAATAAGCTTTATATTAATATAGTAATTTATTATTATTTAACCTACTAGTATTTTTAGTAGTAAAAAGTATTTAATAATTTTAAATACTATTATAAATTTTTAAGTTTTTAAGATTAAAAAAGTAGAAAATACTCTTTTAATTTAATTAAAGTAGATTTTAGATTTATGCTTTAAAAGCTTATAAGTACTATTTTTTTTTTTAAAAGAAAACTTTAAGTTAGTATTTAATTTTAAAGTAAGTAATAAAGTATATATATAAAAATAGTAAATATTTTTAAAATAAGCTTTAGTATTTTTACTAATTGTAATATTTTTACAGCTATATTTAGACTAATATTTATTTTTTTTACTATTAAATACTTTAGAAAAAAACATATACTCTAAAAATATTAGAATTTAAAGTATAAAAGCTATGTATATTATTAATACTAGTAAGTATACTATTACTTAGTTACTTTTACTTAATATTTTCTTAGTATTTACTTTTTTAAAACAAGTTAAGTATTAAATAATAAGTATTATAAAACATGTTATATTACTTTAAAAAAGTTAGACTACTAAAAATAGTATATTTAAAGAAAATACATTAGTTAAATAATTTTACTATAATGTTATTATAAAATACTAACTTAATCTATTTATATAACTAAAATTATTTAAAGCAATAATAAAATATATTACTTTATATAATAAATTTACTTTAAATACTATATACTTTATTTATAATTATTTTTTAGTATTATAGTTAAATTTTATAGTTTATATTAACTATTTTATGAATTTAACTAGTAATAAGTAATAATAGTAATATTATAGTAAAGAAATATTAGTTATAGTATTAAAATACAATTTTTAGAAATTAAGTAACAAAATAACTATACTTATATAAATTTTAAATGAAAATAGTTTTAAATAATAAAAAGTAGCTATAAAAAATATTATTAATAGTATTATTAAATACTAGTATATGTATATATTTTAAGCTACTTAAAAGTTAAAGTACTTTAAACTTATTTTAAAATACAGTGTGTTTTATAATACTAAAAAAGAAGTTATATTAAAACATAATAAAATAGAATAAAAAGTAAGTTATAAAGTATTAGTAACTATTTAGTTTAAAGTAAAACTAAGTAGTAACATAATTTAATTAATTTAATTAGTTAAATTTAATAGTATAGTAAGTACTAAGTTTAAGTACAAGTTTTTAATAATAATAAAATTAAATTTATAAAAAAAAAATTACTAGCTATATAAATAAATAATTTTTAATTCCATATTCATTGTTTAATATAATTTATTTACTATTACTAAGAAATTAGTAAAATAGTTTTAGCTTAATAAATAATAATAAGTTAAGTACTTTAATTTCTAATACTTTTATATTTTTAATAGCTTTATAAATGTACTTTTTTACTACATACTATAACTAAATATAAATTCTAAAAAGTTTAGTTTTTCTTAATTTTAATTATTTTTATTAATTTCATTGTTTTTTAATAGCTAAAAATATAAAAAATAATATATAAAATATACTTATAAATTTTAAAAATAAAGTTACTTTAGCTTTTACTATTACTTAATATAAAATACTATATACTACTTTTTATAACTATTTTAATAGTACTTAACTTTATTAACATACTTATAATAATAAATAGTAGTTTATAGTTAATTAAAAAAAGTATTTAAAGTTTTAAATTTTTTAGTAAAAAACTTTTAGTTATATACTAATATATATGTAAGTATAAGCTACTACTACTAATACATTTAAATAAAAAGATAACTATAGAAACTTAAAAAATAAGTAGTTTAGTTATATTATAAAATACTATTTAATTATTAAAATAAAGTTAGACTACTAAATTAACTAAAAATATATAAATACTACTATTTTAAGTAATATTAGGTCCTTATTTAACTTATATAAAATTATAAGCTAATTTTTTTAATAAAAGTATAATGTAAATAAAAATAGTATTATAAAAAACTAAAGTATTAATAAGTTTATTATTAGTTTTTTATAAAAAAATTCTAATATAGTACTAGTTAAAATAATAAATGTTTATACTTAAACATTTATAGTAAAGTGTATTTTTATACTTAATATTACTATATATTTCTTTATTATCTTTAAAGCTAAAAGTATTTAAAAGTAGTAATTTAAGTAAAAGTTTTTAGCTTAATATTTTAACTAGTATATTACTTTTTTATAAAATAAATAAATAAGTAATAAAATTACTATTAAGTAGTTAAAAAAAGTATTCTTACTTTAAACTAAGTCTAATAATTTATTATAAATATAATTCTTTATTATTAATAGTTATAGTAGCTATACTTTAAATAAATTTATAACTATATACTTTTTAAATAATGTTTACTTACTTTTTTTTTTTACTTATACTTTACATATACTCTAGCCTTTAGAATAGTTATTTTTTAAGTTTAAAAGTAGTGTATTGTCGGCTTATTAGCAAGTATATAGCTTTAATATATACAATAAAAATTAGAAAAACTAAGTTTCTTAAATTTTATATAGAAGTGTGTAAAATTAGTCTTTAGAAGTAGTACATATAAGCTAAGTAAAAGGCAATAAGGTTATACTCTAAAAACGTGAATAAGCCCTTAGGTTCTTACTAAGTTATAGTATGCTAATAGCTATTAACACCACCTAGTATTACTAAGGATATTAAGACGCCAAAACGAGACAGCAACGTTGTAAAGCTATTTGCTAGAAAGAGTAGCTTTTTAGCCACACGATAATATATTCAGCTTGCTGCTACGACGTTAGACTGTATTGTAATCGAGGTCGCCATAAAAGATTGTGAGATTACTTCCTTGCGTGAGAAGGTTGAACAAGCAAATCCGCCAAAACGCTATGGAGTTATAATTAATCCAAACGATCGCTTTGCGAGCCTTATAGAGGTGTTCTTACTAGCTAATCGTGAGCCTTCTCAACGTGTTTGCATGGCAAGAAGCGCAACGCAGGAGGTCATTATTGTAGAGGAGGAAGCAGAGCAGGCATTAGTTCGACGTTCGGCACGGGAGCGACGACCAACACTATGGTATCTTGATCGTGATTTAAGTGCAGACGAAGAAAGCGATTAAAACGCTTGGAATGCAATTTTTTCTGTATTTTTAGAGATTTATTTGACGAAGCTGTGAGCACATTCGCAACCCAGAGTGGTGGCGGCGACGAAACTTTGCAGGGCTGTCGGAAACATGGGGGGTGTCGGAAACTTAGGTGCTCGACTTAAGGGCTGTGATTCAAGCCAGACGAGATGATTAGAGATAATCCGCTCGTTCTTGACCTAATCCTCGTCCCACGCCACGCAAATGTCGGACTCCTCTCCGCCTGCCGCCCCGAGTCCGGCCATTGACCCGTTACTTACGATACGATACCGCCCGTCCGGGACCTTGTAAGACTACTGTATTTTGGGAATGCACGGTATTACGACAAGCTGAAACGTACTCATGTGCAGCTCCATTTTAGCAGGTTATTGCCAAAGTGTTGCGACTTTTTTAATTGAGAACCATTTGCCAATGGACCATGAGCCTTCACAGCAACCGCGAGATGTGGCAGCTGCGGGGTTAATTGATATTTATCGCAAAGACGCTATCTCGAATACAGGGTGTGTCCGCGATACCACCTCTCCTTGCTAGAGACCAGGTAAATAGGGCAATCATATAACCGGTGCTAGCTACATCGTACTCGAGTTTAGACTTACCTTGGATGAGTCAGCAGTCAGCTTGGCAGCGAAAATTTTCAGAAGGCTATTGAGGGTAATTCTCTATGATGCCTTAGCAACAGCTAAAGTACTATCGAGGACGGCCTCTTCTCTCCATACAGAAAAGTACAAACCCACAGACACAGCACAATGATAAGCTACCTCCTGTTTCTACTCTTCTCCATTCTCTTAGCCGCTTCCAATGCGGTCATTTCCAACCATGATAGTCTAACAAGACTGGTCTACCAATTCCCAAATTTGACCCGCATTGAAAATGTTGCGGTCCGCTCCAACGGCCATCTCTTACTTAGCATGTTGACTCAGCCTGAACTTCGCAGCATCAACCCACTCGACCCGACTCCTGAACCGTCCCTTGTCTATCAATTTCCCAATTCAACGAGTGTTTTTGGCATTGCAGAAATCGAACCAGATATATTCGCCGTCGTAGCGGGCAACCTCTCTTTCCCCCCCAACAATTTCGCTATCTGGATGGTTAACCACCGAAAGCGCGTCCCAGAAGTACGTAAGGCTGCAAATATTCCTGCCGGCGGGATTTTGAATGGCCTAGCTCGCCTTTCGCATAATACCGTCCTTGGATCTGACATTTTGGCTGGAGTTATATACCGTATCAACCTAGACACCGGGGATTCCTCTATTGCAGTACAGGACGAAACAATGAAAAGTCCGGTAGCTTTGCCGGGTTTTGGAGTCAATGGCATAAGAATCCATGGCAGATATCTCTACTACGTCAATATTGGAAAAGGTCTCTTCTGCCGTATCCCCATCAATTTACGCACAGGAACTGCAAATAGCCCCGTGGAGATTATATCAGATCTCGTTCAAGGCGCTGATGATTTCGCGCTTAGCAAGACAGGGCAGACAGCTTACATTGCAAATCTCCTGCAGAATTCGTTGGTGAGGGTTGCAGCTGACGGGGAAGTTAAAGTAATTGCTGGTGGGCCGGATGGAGCGCTTTTTATCGGTCCAACGTCGGCTCAGTTGGGAAGAACTCCTCTAGATCGAGAGGTAGTATATGTTGTAAGTAGCGGAGCAGTCTTTAATCCGAGCACTGGCGGCTTTGATTCTGTTGAAGGAGGTAAAATTGTTGCTGTTAAAGTTTATGATTGAGCTAGAGTTTGAATAGAGTTAGTAAGCATCTAACCAATCTCGACCACCCTAAAGATGCCAATCTTGAGATGGTTTATCTTCCTACTTAGCTTAGAAGAAAACGCACCAATTTGGTGGCCAAAGCCGTGCAATAATAATGGGCAACTTGCTTGTAGCTTTGGTTAGAACTACACCAACTCATCGCGTATCCGTGGATATTGCGTGGCAAGCCTAGTCAGTGGGAACCGCTTTAGAGTGCATTTTAAGAGCTGGAACTCCAAGTCGAAAGCGCTTAAAATTAGACTTGACCACTTTTGATCCTGTTACGGGACTTGATATAGTGGGCTCTTCACGCTGGATCTGTTCTGATTGTGGCTAGGGTCTGCACTTGCACTAGCTTGCTTATATATTGCGCCAACTTGATAACATGCTTTATAGTTTCTTGTATATCCTATGAGAAATACATTCGTCTTTGCAAACCCCATGGCTGGAGCGGGTCGGCCGTCCTCCTTGCATATGGTGGAAATATCTCATTGCAAAATCATTTTTATTACTGTACCATTACTTGTAAGCATACCACGGGGCTCCAATAATTCTAACATTGCACTAGCTCTCTATCTGTAGTTAAAGCAGCATAAAATCAATACGTCGACGTTCTCTATCTACCACTTATTCAACACCTGTAACAAGGCCTCTGTATCGGGATGATAGGAAACAAGAATCTAGTTCTGCATTTGAAGGCATGCGCTCATGAGCCCCATAGCCTTATGGTTGCGACCTTGGGAGTTGAGCGTGAATGCAAGGTTGCTCATGGCCTTTAGTGTGTCTGGGTGTTCATCTCCAAGCACCTTCTTTCTTGTCCCTATTACCTGCATCTTTACGTCTTCCGCCTCTTCATAATTCCCCTGCCTCTCCAACACCGATCCAAGCCGGCTCACGCTAGTGAGCGTGTCTAGATGCTCACCCCCTTGAATACCCCTTCTAGACTTTAACATCCGTGGATACGGTCTCTCATCATTGGAATAGAGCCCTTGACTGCCTAAAACTTGGCTAAGAAGATCTAAGGCATGGAGCGTGTCAACCTTATTACTAGCACCTATAGTTCGGCGACTTTCTACTAGTCTGCGAATCCCTTCTTCCGCTGATTTGTATCTTCCTTAATATATAAGCGTATTCCCTAGTTTAGATAATAATATACCTAGGTTCTTAGAGTGGTTAAGCCTGAATAAAGTCTCTGCTCTTAACAGTTCCTCTTGTAGACGCTCTTTGTCCTTTAGTTTGTACTGATAGCGGAGAGAACCTGTTGCAGGATCTAGTTAGCCTTTATGATCTCCTAGAATAGGTACAGAACCTGGAAGGAAGCTTGGAAGAGATTGATAGGTGGGAGCCGGGCTTTGCCCTGTGAAAGTGCTGCTTTGAGGCTGAACTAGGCTGGCGATTGAAAGCGTAGGAGAGAACATCTGTAGGCTCTGAGCGATAGAACCAATGCCTCCTAGTAAGAGGATAGGAGCCGCTGCTAAATATGCAGGACTCTAGACCGGAGAACCGCGCTTGGAAATAGTTTGGCAGTACACAGCGGATGGGGTAGCTTCGACATGTCAGTGTCGTATGTGCAGGGGGCGTGTTCCCTGGGTAGCAGGGAGGGCGACCGACACTCACCGGCCACAGCCTTGTGAAGGTGTACCTTATGACGAAAAGATATAGGCAGGTGGATAATTGGCCAGGTATGGAAGCAACCACTGTCTTCCGTGTGGCGTTGTGGCGGTGCGCTCCGCCACACTACTTAGCCATACATAATTTAGTGCATTGCGGTTGCCATCTCCGTGACGAAAGAGAAATAGGCAGATGCGGACGTAGAGCGTCCTGGGCGAGCGTACTGAGCGTGAGGTAGAGCCAAGTTGAAAAGCGGCGATGTCAGTGGAGTATACAAGAGGCAGCTTCCTGAGACGGTGGTGGGAGGTTTTGAGAATGAAGAGGAAATGGAAGAAAGACGGAGATTCCGTCGCAGGGTTGGTGCATGGGGTGTACTTTGTGTCGCCACCGCTAACGTGGAGGATGGCCGACCCGCACCGGTCGCACACTTGTCGAGATGTACTGAATTTGATGGAACTGTGGGAGAAAAATGGCAGATGGTTGATGGAAGACTGAGCCACATGTGGTGGAACCAAGTCTTTGGAGAACGCCACAATGGCCACTTGACTTATACACTAGCCACCAGTACGGTCCGATATGTACTGTTGTTTAATACTTAACTTAGTTTAGTAAGACAACTACTAAGAGGTCTGCTAATAGAATAAAGTAAAATCTTAATAATATACTTAAAAAAGAAACTAGTTTTACTAGCAACTATATAAAAATTATACATGAAATAGTTTATAATTATAATACTATAAATAAAAAATAAATAAAAGTAGTAGTAGCCTATATATTCTTAAAAGAGAAAAGAAATTAGAGTAAATAAAACTAATTAACTAACTATATAAAAATAAAGTAAGTAGACTATTTAAGTTTAGTAGAGATATTTTAATATATATTTTTTATTTAAAAAGCCTTTTTAGTTACCACTTTTAGCTACTTAAAATACTCTAATTCTAATTTATTTATATTATCTATTATGAATATAGATTACCTTGATCTCTTCTTTATTAAAATATGTAAACTACTATTACTAAAGTTTATTCTTATATATTTATTTTATAAAGTAGTATTATATATATAAACTTTAAGTCTTACTATACTCTACTACTATATAGCTTTTATAACTATTCTTTTAGTATAAATTTTATAGTTAAATTATATAGTCTAGTTTTCTAATAATGTATATAATTACTATATTACTTTTTTTATATTACAGCCTTAGATAATTATTTATGCGTTTAGGAGGTTTTATAAGAAATTATAGAGCTAATTAATACTATTAATTACTATCTAGTTATTAAGATATTTATTAAGGCTATAGATAGTAATAATACTTAAGTTATATTAGCTACTGTTACAGTCGGCATGCGCAAGCAACAAGCAAGCGGGAGCGTAACCCAACTATATTAAACTAAGGAGCAGAGTGCTGCTACGAAGGCTGAAGCTATATACCCCTGCCAAGGCTGAGCCTGAGCATGAGCCAGGCATAGGCTTGAGCATGAGCCAGGCATGAGCCTGAGCTCAAACCTTAGCTGTGACTGCGGTACGCGCCGTCACATTACCCCCCTCCAAAGCTCGGTTTTTACGTACAATAGGGAGCTCAAAATTGAGCTGAGAATAGAAAGAATCAGAACAGTTTGCCGGCCCTACAGAGAGAGCTCGCGAACCAGGTCGTAATTGTTGTCGCTACTATCATTGCTTGTCTCGTACTCGTGGTAGTCATATTCATCTGGTTCCCAAAGGGTTTGATGCTTGATTGCTGGTGGCTTGGCAGCGGCTGGTGTTTGTAGGAGCCTTGGGCAGCTCTAAACCCAGTGTGTTTGTGAGCCACAGCGTACACAGCATCCAGCTTTCCTCCATTGGAGCCGTTGCGACGGGGTAACTGACTGTGCTCTAGTCGTGTAGGCGGCGTGGGTAACCTCAGCGACGTCGATCGTGTTGATATTGAGCGCTTCTGCTGCAGAGAGGTCCATTTTCTCTGCTCTTAGCTGGGCAGGAGCTGAGTGTGACGAGTATGTCGCTGATCGTGTTGCTAGGCGCTGAGTGGCCTGTAGGAATTCTGGGTATTTGTCTGGTAACAGCAGTTGACTGTCCAGTGAGCGCTGGATTGAGGCGTTAAGACCTTGGCGGAATGTCGTGATTTTGACGGCGGCAGGCCAGTCTCTTCCCTTGGCTTCGTGTAGGATCCGTTCAAAGCGTGCAATGTAGACAGGCAGCGGCTCATGCTCTTGTTGCTTGACTTTATGCAGAGCCTGCTGTGCCTCACGGATCTCATTCGGGTTAGAATAGACTCGTTCCAGCTGCGTCGTGATATCATGCCAGTCCCATTGACCACGTTCCTCAGCATCTGACAGCTGTGGAAGAACCATTGCCTGGATCTGTGGTTCAAGGTTATCCCACACGAAGTAGAACTTCGCTGTATCGTCTCCTATAGCCTGTCCATCAACGGCTATCTTGGCATTGATTGTAGGGAGCCAGGTCTTGAACCTATATAGCTTTCCGTCGAACTTGGTAGGCGTAGGAAGAACGGATCTAGGTCGTAAGGAGATGGCAGAGGCGATAATAGTAAGAGTAGCTCTTAGAGTCTGGTTTTCTGTGCGCAGGCTCTGGATCTCCTGGTAGAATTCAACTCGTAAAGCCTGGATTTCAGCCTAGAGTTACTGAATAGGGTCGTTCATCATGAAAAGAAGAGAAGGGCGAAAAAAGAGAAACCGTGTGCATATAGAGCTAGGACGTAGCGGCCTTTGCTACGTTATCTAGCTAGTCGTGTACATGTACGTATGCATGTGCGTGTATAAGGTGAGGATATAAGAATACTTAACTAGCTTTATCCTCCAAAGACAGCTAAAAGTCGCCTCTGTCTCCACGTATCAGCTAAGATAAGGTAGGTCAGGCTCAGTAACCAAGACAGGTGCGTGTACATAATAAGAATATGAGAATACTAAGCTGCCTTTACCCTCCAAAGACAGCCAAGGAGTTTAATATAATGTCACAGTCGACATGCGCAAGCAACAAGCAAGCGGGAGCGTAACCTAACTATATTAAACTAAGGAGCAGAGTGCTGCTACGAAGGCTGAAGCTATATACCCCTGCCAAGACTAAGCCTAAGCATGAGCTAGGCATAGGCTTAAGCATAAACCAGGCATAAGCCTAAGCTTAAACCTTAGCTATAACTGCAGTACGCGCCATCACAGCTACTAAGTAAAAGTATAAAGTATAGCGAAAATAAATATACTTAATAATTAGTTTAATATACTTAGCTACTACTTATAGGCCTTTAGGGAAGTTTGGTGTTTAATACCACTAATAGTAAGTCTACTTAAGAAGTTAGTATTATATAATAGAAAGTTATTTTAGAGCTAGACTTTTACTTTTTTATTTAATTAAAATAGGCTTAAGAGCTATTATATTATACTATAAAAAGACACTTAGTAATAGTATCTAAAAGTATAAAATAATACTATATATAAGAAATATTATAATATATAAAGAACAGTAACTATATTATCCTAGTAATAAAATATAGTTATTTACTATTATACTTAATTATACTAGTTTATTACTAATACTAAGGATTCTTTTCTATTTTATAAATTTATATAAAACCTTAGAATTAATGTAATATCTTAACGAAATCTTATTATTTTAAGCTTAAATTAATTGTAATCAATTGATTTCCTAAATAGAAAATAGTGAAGCTTTTTTTAGTAAAATTATATTAAATTAAAGTCAAGACGTTAATTTTATTTAATATAAGTTAAGGTTTTTAGTATTAATAATAAATTAGTATATAGCCGTAATTATTTAACTTACTTAACTATATACTAGTTAACATAAAGTTTAGTATTAGTAAATTTAATACATGTTTTCTAAGTTTAATACTTTATATTATAGTAACTATTTATGATATAAGAGCCTTCTAAGGAAGCCTTTTTTATAAGCTTTTTTTTTATATTATATGTTTATATATTAATCTCGTGCTAGTGTATAAGCTCTTACTCTAAATATTTTAGCTTATAACTTATTATATTCTTTTTTTTCACGTAATATCTTAAATTATTATTTGGTACTATATTTAGTAATTAATTAATACTTCTTATTAAGTACTTAACTCTCTACTTATAGTACTACTATAATACTTTATAAATATTAATTATTATAAAAGCAAGATACAAGGCTCTTAAGTCTTAAGATTAAATAAAATATATTAATTAAATTATGTTTTTTAGCTATAGAAGTAAGCAGGTATATTTCTTTATTTATTAACTAATAGTAATTATATAATATTATGCTATTACATAATCTTATATAGAGTTATCTTTTTATACTATATTTTAGAGTATATTTGTAATATATTTTTACTTTTTAAGAAGATCTTTACGTTCTCGTGAAGAAATCTTATTAAAAGAATATTTATTTAAGCTTTAGGTTAAGTAAACCATCTTTTCTCTAAACCTCTAGCTAAAATAAACTTATTAAAATTATAAGTATTAAGATTATAAGTGTTAAGATTATAAGTACTATTTATATAAAAATACTAGTATATAATAAAGCACTATTTTATTTAGAAAATTTTCAATTATATAAAAGTAATTATATTTAAAGTGTGCGGTTAGTTATTAGTATTTTAATAAAATATTACTATATATTTAATAGCTATTTAGTAAAACAAGCTTAGAAATATTATCTATACTTATTATATAAACTGTTAATTCTAATTTATAGGTTTATTTATACTAATCTAAAAAGTGTAAACTACCCTTAAAATAAATAACTTATATACTTAAAAAGTATAAATTATATTACTAGTAAGTATAAAAGCATTAATTAAAAATAGTATTTCTATAAATTAAAAGATTTTAGTAATAAAGTAAGTTCCGGTATGTTTTAGAAGTAGAGAACTTAAAACAGCTTAAATAAAAGTTTTAAAAAAAGATTTAACAAAAGCTTTAAAGGTACGTAGTGTAATTAAATTTATATTAATACTTAATAAAGCTAATTTAATAGAACTAGTATAGACTATAAATACATTTATTTAAAAATAGTAGGACAGTAGACTTTAGATAATATAAAAATATATTACTAGTAAGTTTAAAAACTCTAGCTAGATATAAAATCCTAGTAAATTAAAAGATTCTAATTCTAAAAAACTTTTTTAGTTACTAATTATTACAAAAGCAAAATACAAGGCTCTTAAGTCTTAAAATTAAATAAAGTATATTAATTAAATAATGTTCTCTAGCTATAAAAGTAGATAAATATATTTTTCTATTTATTAATTAATAGTAATTATATAATACTATACTATTATATAATTTTATATAAAGTTATTCCTTTATATTATGCTCTAGGGTATATCTGTAATATTAGCTTTATAATTATAAAACTATAGTATAAAGTACTATTAGTATAACTTACTATTTAAAAGCGTTTTTATAAAGTTAGTACTAAGCTTTTAATTATTTAAATTTACTAAATTTTTTATTATTATATTTTTCTCTTTTTAAAAAAAAATTATTATATTAAATGTATAAAAAAAAGAAGCGAACTCTTATAAATATAGTATTAAATAAAACTAAGAATATTTTTAAATACAAAATTTTTATAAATATAGCTAACTGTTGTGTATTATAAAAGTTATTTAATAGAAATTACTTTTTATTTTTTATTTTTTAAAAAGCTATACTTACTTAATATTTATATTACTTAGGTACTAATACTATAATTATAAATTTAGTAACTATATATATATTAAAGTTTTAAAAAAGTTTTATAAAATATTATAGTATAAAAACAAATTTTGTTAGCTATATATTTTTTATAAATATAATAAAAATATTTACTATACTAATTTAAATATTAGTTACTTATATATTATATATTATTAAAACTAATTATTTAATACTTTTATTTTATTAGTTACTTTTTAAAAAGTTCATAATACTACTTTATACTTTAGATATTAGTTGCTATTTTTTATAACGTATTTTACAAGTGAGTGGCCCACCCAAGCGAGTGGCCCACCTCACAAACAAAACGCGACCTACCAACTTTCAAGCGCGATGCAACAACGAAGCAACTCTCAATCAATTCATAACGAAGATAGGCTATCCTTAGCTATCTTAGTAATTGAGAAAAGCCAATTACAAAGCGTGTGACACGCTGCAGCGGTATATGATATCCCCCAAACAACGCTTCAACAGCGACGCACTGGAACCACCTTACGACGCGATTGCGAACCCAATTCAAAGAAGCTCACTAAGCTAGAAGAATCGGTTATTGTTCAACATGTACTCGACCTAGATTTATGAGGATTTCCCCCTAGGCTTGGTGCTGTAAGAGATATGGCTAATCATCTACTTACTGCGCGCTCTGCTAGCCTAGTTGGTAAGAACTGGCCAGAGAACTTTGTACAGCGAACTCCAGAGGTCAAAACAGTCTACAATCGAAGGTACGACTACCAGAGAGCTCTATGCGAGGATCCTGAGATTATCAAGCCTTGGTTCGACCGCGTACAGCGTATGATTGAGAAGTACGGTATTGCTGAAGAAGACATCTACAACTTTGACGAGACTGGCTTCCAGATGGGTGTTATTTCAGGCGGCAAGGTTGTTACAGGCTCTGACAGACGTAATCGACGTAAAGCAGTGCAGCCAGGTAATCGCGAGTGGGTTACGGTAATCCAGGGTATCAACGCGAAAGGATGGGCAATCCCACCATTCATCATCTTTACAGGAACGTACCACCTTTCTGCATGGTACGAGGGCAACGATATACCACCAGATTAGGTTATTTCATTAAGCGACAACGGCTGGACAAATAACGAGCTTGGTATTAAGTGGCTACAGCACTTTGACAAGCATACAAAGGGTCATACAGTAGGCGTCCATCGTCTGCTAATAATCAATAGCCATGAAAGCCATGATTCGCTTGAATTTCAGCAGCTTTGTAAAGAGAAGAGCATTATTACGCTTTACATGCCATCTCATTCGTCGCATCTACTTCAGCCACTTAATGTGGGCTGTTTTTCACCTTTGAAAGATGCATATAGGCGCTAAGTTAAGGATCTTATCCGTAACCACATCTACCACGTCACGAAGCTTGAGTTTCTACCAGCGTTTAAAGCAGCCTATCAAGCTACATTTACAGAAAGCAACATCCGTGCAGGCTTTCAAGGTGCTGGCTTAATCCCATTCGACCCAGACGCTGTACTCTTAAAGCTTGATGTTCAGCTTCAGACGCCATCCCCCCCTGTAGCAGAGGACACCATTTGGGAGTCAAAAACACCTAAAACGGCTGCTGAATTAGGGTCTTAAAATGCTCTAATTTGTAACCAGATTCAGCAGCATCAAAATAGCTCACCTACACACATTTTTAAGTCAATTCATCGGCTTACAAAGGGTGCTGAGCTGATGATGCATGAAGCCGTATTACTACGCTCAGAGGTTACCAAGCTTCAAAAGGCAAATAAGGCTGCAACACAACGCAAAAAGCGCTAAAAAAAGCGAATTCAGAAGTGAGGAACGTTAATAAAGACAGAGGGCTTAGAGATAATTACTCAAGCAAACGTTAATGCGCAAATTAGGGTTGAAACGTGCTAGAGTAGCAGACGTGTGATGGCTAACGCGCCAAAGCAAAGGCGCTATAAACACTACTACGAACCTAGGCACAACTCAAGGACTTACCAAAAGGCTAAGAAATAGACTAGCTATCTACTACCCAAATATTATAGCAATAGCTGCTGGTGTTGCGGTGTTATAAGTGTATAAAAGAGTTAAAACTTGATAAGGTAGGCCGCTCGCTTGGGTGGGCCACTCACTTATAGAATACATTAAGTATTTTTAATTTAAGTTTAGTAACTAAAAAGTTAATAAATAGTATAAACAATCATTTTTTTTAAAAAAAAAAAAAGTTTATATAAAATTAATAAAAAGTAGCTATATAGTTTTATTATTTATAAAAGTAATAAGTAATACTTTAACTTAATAACTTTTTAAGAATTTTCTAAAAAAGCTTTTATTTTAATATTTAAAAGAAATTGTTATTAAAAAGTAAAAAAAAAAAAAATTTTACTTTTTTATATTTTAGTTTTTTTTTTTACTTAATTAAAAACTTAAGTAAGTTAACTTTCTTTAATTTTTTTAAGCTAATGTAACTAGTTACGTAATTTATAAAATATACTAAGTAGTTAAGCTTAAAATTTACTTTCTTTTAGCTTTTTAAGTTAATTTTTGTTTTTACTTTTACTTTTTTTTTTTGTACTTTTATGATTTACTTTACTAATATTTATAGCTTATTAAAACTAACTATATTTTTAAATATATAGTTTTAATAAAAAAAATTTGTACTTAGAAAAATTATAAAGTAAAATACTTAATATTAACTAGTTTATTAAAGTTAGTATCTATTATATTTATAATAAAAAAATACTTAAATAAGTTTATTAACTAAAGTAATTGCTTTTACTTTAATTTAATATTAAACTTATTTAAAAAATTTATTATAATTTACTAACTTATTTTATTAATAATATAAAATATTAACTTAATATTAAAATAGTAAACTTAGTTTTTATCTTTTAAATATTTAATATTAAAAATTATTTACTATAATTTTTTATAGTTAGTTTTTATTTATTTATTAAATTATAGTAACTACTTACAATAATAAAGTTAATAGTATTTTTTAGTTTTTAAATATAGTTGTTTTTTAACTTAATAAATTTATTATTTTTAAAAAATATTTAGTAAGAATTTTTTTTGGGTTTTTAAGTATAAAACTTTTTTATTACTATATAATAACTTAAGTAAATACGTTTTAAAGCTATTTAAAAAAGTAGCAAAATAAAAAATGAATATTCTTATAACTTCTAATATTAATTTAACTAGAAATATATTAAACTAATAAATAAAGTTATTAATAATATATATTATAAGTTTTTATAATTAGAATTGTATGATTCTATAAAATTAAATTATAGAAAATAATTATAAAATACTTATTAAAATTTATAAATAAGTTTTTTTAAGTTTTAAAAATGTTGTTTAATTATTGTATATACTTATAAATTTTATAAAAAAGTTTAATTTATTTATTATAATTATTTTAAACTACTAAGTTTTTTTTAAAAAAAAATTTTACTTCTTAATTTTATACTTTATTAACTTAAATTTTACCTAATTTTATAGTACGTTATAAAAACTTGTTTAATTACTAGTTAAGTTTTTTTTATTTTTAGAAAATATTTTAATGTAGTTCTTTTTTTATTTAAGCTAATATAGACTAAATAGTACTTAATATTAAACTTTTATTTAATACTTAAATATCTAACTTTTTACTAATTAATAGTAATATTTAATACTTTTTACTTTATTATATACTAGTTATATAATTATAACTTTAATTAAAATATTGACTTATTTATAGTAATATTTTTAAGTATAGTTTTAAAAACTATTCTTAGCTATATAAATATTTATTAAATAAAGGTTTTATGTAAAATTTTTATAATAGTTTTAAAAGAATTTTAAAAACTTAAAATAATAAGTAAAAAAAAGTAAAACTTTTATATTACTAGTGATTTTAAAATTATATAAACTATTTAATTAATTTTAAAGTTATATAGTTTTTAAAATATTTTTATTAATACTTTATAAGTTTAAATTAAGTTTTTATATCTTGCTTTTATTTTTTACTTTAAGTTAGTAAATAAAAAAGGTAATATAGTTACAACTTTATTTAAAGTTTTATTAAGCTTTATAAAAGTTATACTTAAATTATGTTTAATTTCTATATTTATTATAAATATTAAGTACTTAATGTAAAATATTAAGTTAGTACTATTTTTAGTTTTTTAATTTTATAATTACTTTAAACATATTGTACTAAGTTTTTAAACTTATTTAATAATTAATTTAAAATACTTTTTATAAATGTAAAACAAAGTTTACTTTATACTTTAAAAACAAGTATAATAAAAAAGTAATAGCTTTTAAGTTTTTTATAAAGTAATTTAATTATTCTTATTAAACTAAAAAATAACTATATTTGTATTAAAATTTTGTTACAATAGTATTATAAATAAAAAGTTAAATACTTAAAAAAAGTGTTAATTATAAAGTATAGTATTAAGTAGTAATTTAAAATATTATATATAAAAAAAGAAATAAAACAAACTATAAATAAATATTTTAGTAAAATTTATATACTAGTATAAAATTAATACATAAATACATAGTATAAAAAAAAGGTTATAAAAATATTTTTATAAAAAGCTTTATAAAGCACTATAAATAGTTATTATAATAATACATTTATTTTAAATTTAAGTTTTTATGATTAGTATTTATCTTAGATTTTAAATAACAAGTTAATTTAAATTTTAAAACTAAAAATTAATTATAATAGTTGTATTATAAAAATTATTTATAAGTTATTATATTAAGTTATTATACTTTGTTTATTTAAATAAGTATTTATAGTATTTTTATTTACAATTAAAATATAGCTTCTTAATTTATTTAATAGAGGATTTAGTATTACTATTAATTTTAACAAGTTTTAGTAGTAAGTTTTACTAATTTAAAAAGTATTTAAATTTAGGTATAACTAGCTAAAGTAAAAATATATAAAAAACTAAGAGTATATCTAAAAATTTAAAAAGTTTAAATTAGTATATATATAAAGAAACTGCTTAAAAATTATAGTATTTTTTAAAACTTTTAAGTTTAGCTTTTTAAAAAAATTATTAGTTTTAATATTTTGTGTATTAAACTAAACTATGTTTTTTATTTAATTATTAAGTATAGATAATTATTTTTAATTTATATACTTTTTTTTAAAAAATTTAAACTTAAATTTTTTTTAAACTAGCTATTAAATATTAGCTATTTTTTTAAATATATAATTAGCTTCTAAAGCTTATAATACTTAGTAAAAATATTTTTAAGTTATTATAAAAAATTTAAAATTTATTTAAATGTATTAACTTATATTAGCTAAAAATAGTAAAAGTTTTATAAATTTAAATATAGTGTTATTAGCTTTAAACTATACTAAAAAAAGGTAAGTTATTTAGTTATTTTACTAGTTATTTATATATACATGTAAAACTTAATTTATTATATTATTAGCTCTTTTTACTTAGCTATTAGTTTTTAAGTAATATATAAAAAATAGTTAAAATTAATTTATAGTTGTTTATATAGTTTATTATAAAAAGTAGAAATAATTTATAATTTTTAGTTTAATATAATTATTTTTAAAAGATTATAATTTATTTATATATGTTAGTAAAAAAAAATTAAAATATATTTATAATAGTTAATGTTTTTCACAAGTGAGTGAGCCATACAAGTAAGTGAGCCACTTTTACCAAAAATTACCTTTTCTTTAATAACTTTACGAAAACTTCATATTATTTAGCAAAAATTTAAAATTAGCTTTTTAGATATCAGATGCATCTAGTATTAAATTTGCATTATAATTATCTTACGTAATTATAAGTTATTAAGCTTAGAATCTACACTACTTTAAAATAATGTTTAGCTATTTATGTTTATAATATTACTTAATAATAAATTTTAAAAACCTAAAAATAAGGTATTAGCACTTAAATCTATAATGTATTAGAATTTTAAAGCTATTGTATTAGTAGTTTTTAAGATATTAAAAAGTGGGGGCTAAAATTTCCCCTTATCTAAAGATCTTAAAAATCTACTTATTTTATTACTATAAAAGCATAATATAGTCTAAATTATACATAAAATAGCTTAAGTTTAATATCTATAGTTTCTTATTTAATAGTTATTACAATATTAATAGCTAAAAATTAAATTTTTAAAAGGTAAATTCTAAGCTTAATAACTTATAATTACGTAAGATTATTAGAACAAAAATTTAATAATAGGTGCATCTAGTGTCTAAAAAGCTAATTTTAAATTTTTGCTAAATAATATAAAGTTTTCTTAAAGTTATTAAAGAAAAGGTAATTCTTGATAAAAGTGGCTTACTTGCTTATATAACTCACTTACTTATATAGCTCACTTACTTATAAAAAACGTTATTACTATAAAAAATTAAGTATTAGTATTTTATAAAATAGTTTACTTTGAGTATAATATTAGTATAGCTTTTAAATTCTAAAAAATTAGTAATAAAGTTTATAAAAATATAATTTTACTTTTTTTTGAAAATAAGTAAAACTTTTAAGAAACTATAATATTTTTTATAAAAAGCCTAAACTTTTAACAAGTATAGTAAAAAAAAAAGTATTAGTATAGTATTTTAAATATTTAAAACTAATAGTATTTATACTATAAAATTTTTAAAGTTTTTTATAACTAAAGTAACCACTAATAAAAGAATTATATAGAGTTTAAAAAAAAAATTTAAGTTTATTATAACTTAGTATTACTACTTAACTATAATAGCATAACTAATTTTTTTAGTTTTTATACTTAAAAAAAGCTTTTTAAAGTATTAAATTTTTTTAAATAAACTTGTTATTAAAGTTCTTATTATTAAAAATTTACTACATAAGTTATAGTAAAAAAGTATTTATTATTAAACTTTATAAGTTTTTTTTTTAAATTAAAACTTTTTATATATAATAAGTAAAAGTATTTAATTTTTTACTCTATTTACTAAGTTAGTACATATTATAAAGTTAAATTAAAATAAGTATTTAGTTTAGTAAATTTATTAGTAACTTAATTATTTTATAGTAGTAAAGTACTATAAATTTTTATAGTTACTTAATACTTAAGTTAAAAAAAGTAGTACTTTTTAACTTTAGTTTCTAATATTTAAAATATATATATAATTGCTAATACCTATTTATTATAAATTTTATAAGTATTTTTAATAAAGTTTAACTTTTTTAAAAAGTAAGTAATATATTTTAGTTTACTTAGTTTATTTTTATAAAAAAGTACTTTAGTAGTTATATAATTTAAAAAATTCGTTTTTATAATAATTAGCAACTTTAAATTAAAATATTAAAAAATTAAAGTAATTATAAATATGTGTTTTAAGAATCTAGCTAATTTTTAACAAATATTATTAAATTTAAATTAAGAATCTTTTATTAAAGTTGTAAGTAAAGTTAATGTATAAAAAAAGTTATTAATAAATTATTAGCAGAAATTAGTAAATTTTAAAAATATTTTTACATTTTTTATATTTTTAGAAAATTTCTAGTTAAAAAGTTTTTTATTATATTTAAATTTATTTTAATTTTCTTTATTAAAATTATATACTTAAAATAAGTAACTTATTTTTATTAAAACTTATATTTATTAATATTAAGTTAGAAACTAGTTTTTTTAAAAACCTTTAAAACTTGTTTTATATGTTATTATTATTTATATAAAAAAAATAATAAATTAAAATATTGTTAAAGTAAGCTATATAAAATATATTAAAAAATAGTTAAAAAAATAATTTATATAATATTAAAACATACTAAGTATATTAGTTAATTTAAATCGTATAATAAAATATTTAAATAAACTATATTAAGTTTAAATAATAGTTAGTTATTTATTTGCTTTTATTATATAAAAGTAGTTAAAAACTAAAATAATATCTAGTTTTATAAAGTACTTTACTTTACTAAAATAAAATAAAATATCTTAATTAATAAAATTAAATTATAGTTTTTAATTATTATAGCTATTATGAATTTATAAGTAGTAAAGTACTATATTAAAGCTATATTAGTATAAAAAAAAGTGTAAAAAAGAAGTTATTTAGGCTTTTATAAGTAATGTTAGTAGAATATTATTCTACTTTTAACATTAAGTAATACAACTTAATATTAGTAAAAACTTTTCATATTATTAAGGCATGTAATAAGTTACTATATTAATAATAATAGCATTTAAAGTTTAGTAGTTTATATAAAATTAAATACTTTTATTAATTTTTTTATAAAAATAACTAGTATAATTATAGAAAATAAGCTTACTTTAATAAATTTGTTAGTAAAACAATTATTAAAGTATTTTCTAAAAACTTTTAATTTATTTTAAAACATTTATAAAAAGTCTAAGTTGTAATTTTTTTTAAAAAAATTATAATTATATAAATAGTATTTAAATAGTTTATTAGCTTTTTTATATAAAAATATTTTAAAAATATTATAGTACTTTTTTAAAACTTTAGTAACTAGATTAGTGTAAGTTTTTAAAACTTAAACATTATTAATATTAACTATTAAAATAGTAAAAATTTTGTATTTATGTGTTTAAACTATTTATATAAAAAAGTTACTTTAATTAAATAAATGTTTATACTTAGTTTAAAGTACTTATAAAAGTTTTTTAATAAAACTTATACTAAAAAGTTATAACAAAATTTTAAAAAAAAGGCTTTTCTATAAAACTTTTGTTTAGTTTAGTACTAAATTTAAGTACAAATTTAAATTCTAAATAAAAAGTTTTTTAGTAAATAATTATCTAAAAAATGTCTTTAAATAAGTATTTAATTTTTGTAGTTAGTAATTTCTTTTAAATAGCTAGTAATTATATTAAAATTAAGTAGTTAATAATAATTTTAAAATATAAGTTTAAAAATAGTATATAAAAAAAGTATTAAAGAAATTTTTTTTAGTAAAAAGTTTACTAAAAAGATTTTTAAGTAATAAGTTTTTAGAAAAGTTCTGAAGTTAAAAAATATAGAAATAGTATAGTTAGTAACCAAAAAAATATAAATAGTAACTTTTATATATTATAGTTAAAATTAACTATATACTTTTTTATTTAAAGTTAGCTAAAAAATAGTTTATAATTTCTAGTAGCTATTATAAAGAAATAAATCTTTTTAATATAATTAAAGCAATAGAAAGTTATATTAGTAGCATATAAAATATAACTTTTTTTTAAAGTTATTTACTATTAAAACTAGTAAAATATAAAACATTTAAAAGAAATAAAAAATAAAGTTTTTAAATACTAACTAAAATTCTATTAATATAACTTATACTAGTTACTTTAGTATTAGTTAAAGGAGTAATAAAGTAAAATAAGCTATTTTATTAAATTATATATAAAAGATTTACTTAATAACTTTAAAAGTTAGTTAACTAATAAGTAGTTTATAAGTTAATAAAAATCTAGTATTAAAAATGTTTTTAAAAGTAACTTAACTTTAAAGTAAAACTATTAGTAAGTTAATTTAAAAAGTTTAAAAGTATTTTTATTTACAAAAAAATTTAAATCTAAAAAAAAATTAAGTTAATTATTAGAATTTAAACAAGCTTATAAATTAAAGTCTTAGTTAAAAAATAAAATAGTTTTAAAAAATATAGTTGTATTTATTATACTTAAAGTACGAACTATTATACTTTTAAACTTTTTATTTAGCTAACTTAATAAAAGTATAGTTAAAATTATTAATATTTATAGTATTAAAGTTTTCTTATAATACAAGTTATAGTTTATAATAGTATAGTATAAAAAAGTACGAAAAACTATTATTATATAAAAATATTAAGCTAATATAGTTATTTAATATATTAAGAATTTTAATACTTATTATATTTTAGTAAAAATTGTTATTTAGTAATTTTCTTAATTATATAATTAAGCTAATTTTGTTTATATTAGTATTAATAGCTAGTTTATAAAATTTTGTAAAATAAGTAATAAAATACTTTTACTTTTAGTAAAACAAATTAAGTTTACTTAAAGTAGTAGTTTTTTTATTTAAGTTTTTATATATAGCTTATAAAAAAGTAATTATCTACTTTTCTAAATATATGTTCTTATTTATAAATAAGTTTATAAGTATTACAAAATTTTATTTATGTTTTAAGTATATATATAAAAGTTGAAAACATTTCGTAAAATACTAGTTAGTATTACTTTTAAGTTTATTATAAAGTTTTTTAATAAAAGTACATAAGTTTTTTTATTTTTTAGTAAATATAAAAAAGTTAAACAACTTATTAAATTTTGTTATTATTAGTATTATAGTAAGTTTTAGTTTAGTAGTTAATTTTATATTTTTAACTATAACTTAAAAAACTTAAAAATAAATACTAGTTATAGTTATAAGTAATAATTATAAAACTTAAACTACTTTTAAATAAACTAGTAATAAAAGCTAAACTTTTTTAAAAAAAATTAGTAATAGTAAAAACTAAGTAAATAAATACTTATTTTATTTTATTAGTCTTATTATAAAAAGTTTTTATACCTTTTTAATATTAGGTTTTTTATTTTATTAAAGTGTTTATAAGTAATTTATTACTTATTTTTAAAGTTATAAATTAAAAAGTAAAGTTTAAGTTATTTCTTATAAAAAATTAGTAAACGTAACATTATTATAATAATATTATAAGTAGAAAGTTAAATATTTAGAAAAAAGTATTAATTAATTACTAAGTATAGTACTAAGTAGTAATTTAAAATATTATATAAAAAAAGAAATGAATAAATAAGCTATAAATAAAGTATTTAAATAAAAACTTATATATTAGTACAAACCTAATATGTAAATACATAATAAAAAAAAAGTTTATAAAAAAACTTTTATCAAAAACTTTAAGTTTTTTATTTTATTATATTATTTTAAAATTTAAATTTTAACTACTTTTTTTTTAAAAAAAAAGGTTAGTTTTATTTTTAAAGTATTTAAATAACTTATTTATACTATTAAATTTATTAGATTTATTATTAGCTTTTTAAAATTTATTATATCTTTGTATACTAATTATATTTATTAACAATAATAGTTTAGTTATATTATAACTAATTTTTAATAACTTAATTACATTTAATAACTTTAGTTTATTATGTAGTTACTATTATTATATTAAAATTTTACTTATATAAAATATATGTAATGTAAAACTATTTTATTAATTTAAAGTTTAACTATATTTAGTAAACTAATTTTATAAAAAATAAGTAAAAAACATAAAAGTAAATATAAGTATTAGTAAATATAATAGAATTAAATTAAGTTATATTATAAATTAGACCATTTTATTAAAGTATAAAAAATAACTATAAAAAATTTATATAAAAAATATATATAAAAACTATTTTATAGTTATTAAAACTATAATTAAAAGTTTTAAATACTTAATTTTTTTATTAAAACTTATTTATTTAGTTACATATATTACTTAAATTTTAGCTTAACTTTTTAATTATATAACTTATTACTAATTTATTTTTTATACTTAGATGTAACTATTATTAATTAATAATATTAGTTTATTATTATTTTATAATTAATAATAGTTATTTTTTAACTTATTTTTTTAGTTAAATTCTTAATTTTTTTCTTACTAGTTATTAACTATAGTAAAAGCTTAATATTTTTTCTACTTATTAATTTATTATTAAAATTTATAGATATTTATAACTGTTTATATATTATTGCTAATACAAAATATAGTTATATAATATTATATAAATAGTTATAAAAAATTAAAACCCTTTATAATAAATTAATAAACTAAAAAAAAGTATTAAATATTATAATAATATTATAAATAATAATCAAGTTTATAATATTACTAAAATTTAAAAATAATTACAAATAAGTATTAAAAATTAAATTAGTAAAATGCGTGACGGTGTTGCTGTATTAGGAAATAGAGACTTCTATAATAAAAAACTATCTCTTATTTACTAGCTTACTACTTTTATCTAGTTTATGCTCTAACCTTATCACTTAAAAGTAGTCCTCTCTTACTAGTTTATTCTCTTTTTTTTATTTTTTCTTTTCCCTTAACACCGTGCTTCCTTCTTATTAGATACTTAATTCTATTTATAAGGTATTTTTTCTTTTCTTAGTATTTATATAAGTGCCGCACTACCTGCTATTTCTAATTTCTAATATCTTAAACTAATAATAGTATAGTACTATAGTATTCTTAGTATTACTAATAGTTATATTTATGTTTTTTTTTTCTAAATAACTATTTTAGTCCTACTTATTTTAATTGCGTTTTTAGAATAGTATTCTTACTTATTCTTCTTTTTCCCTCTAGCTTTAAGTAGTTTTACTAAGATTCTATAGCCTATTATAATAGGACTAGTAAATAGGCTTTTAGTGTAGTTTTTTTTTAGTATTATTTTATCTATTAATTCTCTTATAGCTAACGCTCTTGTAGTAGTTTATTTATAGAATTTATAGTCTCTACTACGTTAATAATTACATAAAATAATAGTAAAAGTACTTATAAACTTTCTAGCTTCTTGCTATCGCTTTATATAGCTTAAGTTTAGCTAGTTATTATATAATTTCAGCTAAACACCTTACAGAATTACGTAGTTATATTATCTAAAAGATATAATTAGTTTTAGTTTTCTAAGTGCTACTACTAGCCGCCTTATAATATATAAGCTAGTTTTAGTAAAGTAAAGTATAATTATAACCTATAACTTAATTCCTAGTAGCACAGTGATGAAGGGCTATGGGGCTATACTAGACTTTAAAAATAAATTTACTAACGTCTATACACATATAAGCTTAGCTTACTTTCTTTAACTTTTTATATCTTAGACTAATAGTACTACAGTGCTTTTTAAGCTTTTTAGTAGTAAATTACTTTTTTATATTTTCTTTAGTATAATAGATAAAGCCGCTTTTTTTCTATTTACTACTAGAGTAGTTACTAGTTTCTTTTATAGCCTAATCTTAAGAATCTTCTCTTATATAGGAGTGTGGATATTTAGGATATTTAAAGTTATTTTTCTTTTTAAGTCTTACCTTTACCTCTAGCGAATTACTATCTATAACTACTAATTTATAGAATCTATAGAAATAACTAGGTTAGTAGTACTATGCTTTATTTTCTTAGTAATAGTCTACTCCTTAGCATTATAAGCCCTTCTGTATCTTTAGATAGGCCTTTAATTATACTATATTTTATTACGTTTTAGCTAATAGCTATACTTGATTATGCGGACGCTCTTACCCTTAATAAACTATATACTACTAGCCTTTAAGTCTTAATAAATTAACTTTTACTGCTTTATGTATTATAATTTACCTGCTAATTAACCTACTATATAGGGCTATACTAGGTACTACTAAATTAATAAATAGATATTACTCTTAAGTATACCTTAGTAATGTGTATGGACTATAGAAACCTATAGCTTTAAAAGCGTAATAGATTAGTAATATAACTATAAAAAACCTCTAACTACAGCAGCACAGCTAATATTAAAGTAGATATTAAATAATTATTATATAATGCTAAGCGTGATGCTCTAGCTAAGATAGAGTTATACTATTTTATAATACATGTTACCGCTCTCTTACCTTACTCTATCTAGTCTTCCTTTATTTTATTCTAATTAGCTTTAGGCTTAGTGTTACTAAAGACTAGCATACTACATCCTAATAGACCTAATTATTTAGAAATATAGCCTTATAAAAGGATGATATAGAGCAGAGTGTTTTCCTCTTTTCTCTAAGCTACTAAGATATCTATTATATACTACTTTATATATATCTTAGTTAAAGAATACATAGCGCCTATGCTATTATCTTAACTCTAATTATTTATATTATACTCTACTTCTTTAGTTAAATACGCCTGCTAATCCGCGCTGTTACCTATATCATACTTAGATTAAATCTAGATCTCAGTAATAACGTAGCCGGCTACTTGTATAAGATATTAATTTTATTCTTATAACCTTAGGGTGCTCCGTTTTATATACCATGTATAATATAATTATAACATTATAATACAATCAACAGGAACTTTATAAGTATTCTAAGAATTAAGTAACTATAAGATCATGGAATAGAGACTGTAATAAGCTAAGAGCAGAAAACAGATAGAATACTAGCGTTTCTTAAGTTACATGATTCTTATAGCCATGATTCACGATACAGCCTTTATATGCCAACACTATTATAGGTGGTGTTATATAGATTAGACTTAAACATAAGGCATACTAAGCACACTCTATATTCCACTAATATAGTGGTATAGAAGGGTTTATTATTTTCTCTAATTAGGTTAGAAGTAATTATGTTAGCGTGTACTCCTATCTAATAAATAAGAGCAGAAATTTACTTCACTACTAATACTCTAATAAAGGGTCTTAGTATAGCAGCAGTATTAGAGCTAAATACACGAGATTAGATAAATAAAGATAGCTTAATTACATTTTCCTAGAAAGTTAGTTAGGCGGCAGGTTTAAGCCACAGTAATATTTATATATTATAAAAGGTAATTAAGTTTAAACTACGCCATATTAAATGTGTGCATATTATGCTTTAATTTATTAAGAAATTAGAGATACCTAAATAGGTATTATCTCAGCGTTTAAAGATTAACAGTAAATAGGGGATTAATGTGTACTTAAACTCTTATACATCTCTCTCTCTATCTAGAAAAACACGAAATAACTCTAACTAGCACTGTAGTACACCAACGGCGAAATGGTAGTAGTAATAGTTGTAATTTCTTAATATTCTTTCCATAAGCCTTTAGAGATTTTGCTTAATAATATTAATTTCTATATAGGCTCTTCTAAAAACCTAATGGTCTCTTACTCAGATCATACGCTTACGGCACCTAAAAAAAGGCTAATTAGTAACTTTGAGAAAAAAACAGCGTTATAAAAGAGGCCTCTAAAGCTAATAATAAGTATAGAAAAGTTATTTAAGTCTCTATTTTCAGGCACGTTATATAACATATCTTAATTTAAAAGATTTTAGACCTAACTTACTATCTATAGATGACGAGAATAAGCACGTTGATAAGCTTTATAATTACTATTAAGTTAAGAAAGGGAATAGTAAAGATAGTTATTCTACGTAAAGCACTCTTTTCTTTTCTCCTAATAGTAGTAAATAAGCATATCTAACGGCTAGCAGGAAATCCAATTATTATCGAGGATAATGAAGCTGATTTGGATTTGGAAACAGAAGGAGAGAAAGCTAGTGCTGAAGCTAGTGTTAAAGCTAGTACTTATACTAAACCTCTTAATTTAGGTACGCGCTTTCGCCCCTGTTGTGATAGTCTTATTTAACAACTAGCAGGAGACAGAAATAACGGTAGTAATAAAAGACTTTCTTTACTAGAGGAAATTTAAGGTGAGCCTCTGCTCTAAGTACACACTAAACTTACAGTATTAGACAGTAATCATACTAATAATCTACTTAGAAGCATTAATGCTGTAATCGCGTTATAGTCTGGACAGGAGCTTGGGACATACATGCCCGCTAATTAAGAGCTTTCAGGAACTAAGAAGGTAGAGAGTTTTAGTAAGTTACAGAGAGTGCACATTATCACGATCCTGAACTAACATTCATGTATATAGATGTTCCGCCGGTTAATGGAGAGAGCGATCGCGAGAGGGCGAATATAAAAGATAAACTATTATCGACCCCAAATAAGCGAAAGCTCGATCAGCTCAATCAACTTAAAGACGTTGATTATAATTCTGATACTTCTACTAGAGACGGCAGTGAGGACAGCCTGAATCTACGGCCTTAGAAGCAACAAAAGCCACTTACTCCCTTTAAAAGCTCGTTCCTCAACTCTCAATTACTACACGAAGGGACGAATCGTAATTCCGGTGATAATAATCATGACATTAATGATAATCGTATTGAAGATGGGTGAATGGTGTCTACTATACTGCGCACTAGCCCTTCCTATTAGCAGCCTACTTCTTTCAGCGACATAAGACCATCACATGACGAGATTGGTAATAGTGGTCATAATCACAGCCTCAACAATCTCATTAATGATTCGACTGAAGAAGAGGAAGAGGACGGTGGCAACGACGACAACGATAATAACGACGATAATAATGAAAGCAATAATAGAGACGGTAATGAGGATGAGGATAAAAAGGCCAGCTCTAGCTCCAGCGAGGACGATAAAGACGATAGTAGTAACAAGAGCCACAAGGCCGACGGGTATATAGAGCGACAGAGGCTTTTCAAATCATCTATCCGCGGTAATACAGCCTCGAAGCGTGCTGTACAAGATTATGCCTATTAACATCATCATTCCACTTCAACCTTCTCTGTTCACGAGTCTAACTAGAGCACTGCATATACTAGCAGTCTCTATAAGCCTCTTATACACCCCAAACATAAGCCCCGTCGTGCCCGAAGACCGTCCTTAACGGACTGTCTTCCTGAGTCTAAAGCGGCCTCGAAAGTGGTATCATATGCTAACAAGGGAGAATAGCCAATCTAGGGCTTCCTCCAACGCAAGAAAAACGGGCACTACGCTATAGAATTCAGCCTGAACTATTGTCATTATCAATTTCCTTCGCCGGTTGACTCTGTTAAGCAGGCATAAAGGCCGAGGCCTAGGTTCACGGCAGAGAAAGACGCGCTGCTTATTGAGTTAAAGGAGAAATAGAATCTACCATAAAAACGGGTTAGAAAGCGCTTTCCAGGAAGAACTGTCGGATCACTTTAGGTGCACTATTCTACAAAATTAAAGGACAGAACTACAGTACGGAGGAGACGTTGGTGAGAGTAGGGGCTTAAGGATATCTTATTTTCAGAGCAATAGCTCTTTTTTAGCTTAAGGGTCTATTCTCTAGCGTTAGGTTCCATTTCACGCGTCACTTTTATACGTTTAATAACCCTTTAGAAATGGTTCCACTAGTGCTTCCGGCTGTGGGGGGGTTCTTAACTGATTAAAAATGCATATTAAGTGTCATGGGACTTATAGGACTTGGGAAAAGCCGCATCGCTCTTTGGCCATTTACAGCGTAGCAGACTAAGGTTCTCAAGGTCCATACGCCCTAACGATGTAGTTACTTAAGATAAGGAATAAGGAGCAGCTTAGATTCGACCCTACTATAACTACAACTAACAGCAGTTAATACGTTAAGATGGAACGAAATGATTAGAAAGAGCGTCTCTATTAATAAGGTAATCTGCTATCTCTAGACTAGTTCTTAAGTATCCTAGAATAGACTACTTTCCTTAGCTCAGACGACTATACTATTTATTACATGCCTTTCCATCTCTCTCTATTATAAGCCCTCTAAGTGCGAGAGCAGCAGAGTTCTTGAATAAGTCCCTTAATTCCAAGACACTTAGTTCTCCCCAATTGGTATAAAATTGCACAGGATTCTAGTCATTAAATGGCCTTTTTGCTTTATTAAGTACACCCCAATAAAGCTCGCAGGATTTCTTCTCGGTTTTGACTGTATATAAATACGTCGTCTTGCTTTTCCCGACAACGAATATTTTATCCTACTAGTATGTTATTTTAAGGAAGTAAATTGATTACATTACGTACCTTTCTACTAAAGTCCGCAAATAAATCTCCTCCTCTAGTTAAAATATAGGCCTTCTCGGGTGGGAATTTTAAAACCATAAAATCTTCTATCTCCTAACCACTTTTCTTAGCCTAATCTAGAAAAGTTAGGTTCTATTTGTAGTAGAGTTTACTAAGTACTTTAACACTACTACCGCGTAGTATCTAACGCCAGCCAGAAAGAATAGTTAAAGGCATGTTTATAGTAAAGGTTAGAAGAGTTTTAGTTAGGAGGCTTTAAGAAATAAAAGATTAACAGCATATTATTACAGGAGAGATTAGTTCCTTACCTTTTAACTAGGTATAATTAAAAGGAGACGAGCTCATATACTAAGCATAAGCACTAAGCAAATAAAGAAAAGTAAGCAGTAAATAAATATGGAATGAAAAGAAGATAATCATACATAGACTACTGGTATTATAGAACGAATCTCCTTAGTAACAATTCTGGGGAATCCTGAGGCAATCTTGAGAAAATCTCGTAGAAATCATACGGAATCCTAAAGCAATCTTGACGAAATCATAGGGAATCTTGTAGTAATTCTAGGGAAGTCCCGCAATATTCTGGTTTATAAAGATTGCCCTATTTAAGGCACATATAATATTATTAATAACCCCCAGAATCAAACACCCTATCTATCTGAAAAATACTCTCTAGAGGCAAGTACCCTTTTACTGCTATTAATTTTTACAATCAAACCCCTAGCTTTTATCATGGTGTCTATTCGAGATCTATTAAATACAGAACACCATGAATGCGCCATGAAAGGATTCGTCGGACTCTTCCGAGATCAAGCCAAACTGCCGTTTCGAATTATATCAGCAAAGAGTTTTGACAACAGAGATAAGGATTTAATGTTCGTTATGGTAACAATATCTCTTTAGGACAACACACTGTTAGAGGTTAAAGTCATTAAGCGTGGACATAAGGTTAAGGATAACTAAAATAGGATCGTTAAGTTTTTAGTCTCTTATAAGAACTACTTCAAACTTTTAGAGGCGTAAAAGAATATTATCGGCGAGTTTTATCTCCTAATTCTAGGTCAGTTCTAATTAGAAATTAGATAGTCACCAGGTTACTGCTTTAGAGTCTTATGTTTTCTAGTTCCTAGATAGCTTACACCTAAATCATGTCTCTGAGAACTGGAATTTTGAGAATAATGCAGCCGAGAGGGAGAATTTCAGGAAACGATTTCTTATTATAGACGACAAGGCGCAGACGAGTAATATAGACGAAGCGGAGACGAATAATATTAGAGTCTCTATTAAGGAAATTGTTGACAATTACATGGGAGCGGTATTATGGGGGGTTTTCGGTGTTTTGATGCTTTTTTAGTTTCGATAAGACATTTTATCTATATTATATGCATGCCTCTTAAGCACTATGCTTTAGTTACATGGAATATTTGAGATGGCAACATTCAAACTCTTACTCAGGTAGTCGAAAATTAGATGTCTACCTATCTTTTTGAAGGACGTAGTTTTGTGGGATTAGGCGCATCCGTTTTCCGTACGTGAACTCATCTAGATACTGAAAGTGAGAAAATATGGTGTCCTACTCTATACACATTTTGATCTCAATTTTGACCACGTTCAACGCGTTTGACGGATCTAAGGGCGTGAATGCCTATCGTCTTGCTCACATATTCAACTAGTTATTTATATTAGAATAGTTTTCTGTGATGATCTCGGCCACGATAGCCGACGCTAAACGCGTCCTGATTACATAACAATAATGGGACAAGTTCATGAATATGAATCAAGGCAAATATGTGGCCTATTTGGGCGTGTATATTATTTATAGAACGAATCTCCTTGGTGACAATTCTGGGAATCCTGTGGCATTCTTGAGGAAATCCCGTGGAAATCATACGGAATCCTGTGGTGATTGTAGGGAAATCTTGTAATATTCTGTGTTGTAAAAACTGCCCCCACCTTTTGCACTCTCAGAACAATTTTCCCGCCATGCAAGACTGGTGTTAGGCGATTAATTGCATGTAGATTTAAATTCGCGTGGTATTTGTTAACCCTTTATAATTCCGTTCCATGACCCTTAGCTAAAGATTTGGAAAAATATAAAAGTTTATTATCTCTATAGTTAAAAGCGTCACCCCTACTAACTGTTACTATATATAAGGGTTTTTAGTGAAATTATTATGCAGCACTTCAACATACAGAGTTCAGTTATAGATTTACTTATAATTACTAGGATGGACATTTAAGTGATGGAGTATACATTTATTTAATTACTTTTTCCTGCTTATAATTAATTACTATCTTATTCTCTATTCGTTTTATTCCCTGGCCCTGTAAGCTGTGCCCCATGCATGAAGTAATTCCGGCTCTAGAAAATATTAGCACTCGTTTAGTAAATAGCTATATTAGCCTAATAATTCTATTCATCTTTATACTACTTAATATACTCTTTTGTTTTACTTAAAAGCTCCTTCACTCCACGTAATTCCTACTCTAGCCTTATAATAGTACTTGCTATCTCATATTTCTTATCTTTAATAAGTTTCTCTACTTTACGCAATTTCTACTTTAGTAGTATAATAGTACCTACTGCTCTACTTTTTCTCTCTCTAAAAAGCTCCTTTACTTTACGCAATCTCTGCTCTAGTAGTGCAATAGTCTTTACTACCTTATTCTAATATTAGTAATACTTTTACGAATTTTTAGTGGTGCTTATCTATTTTATTTTAGTCTCTTTAAACCCTGCCCCTATATCTACGGGGATGTTAATAGAATTATGTTGAGTTTTAAAAGTCATGAGCTTATAGCAGCTCCTAGGCGCGTTACTTAATAATTATAAGAATAAATTAGCTTCTAGAAAAGTTAGAGCTATATTAAGAAAGAAGTAAATTAGTAGAAGAGCTAGTAGAGCATTTAACTTCCTAAGACTCACTTTATATATAGAAGTGCTAAGGAAAGAAGAATCTTAGAGAAAACTACAGCACCTACTACTACTAGTTTTAGGCTAGTCTACTAAATTTATATTTAAAAAGGGCTAGATATAGCGCGTATTATCTAGCTACGTTAAAAACACTATAGGTAGAGAAACTCTTTAATTTCCATATATTCTATTCATGTTAGGATAGAATATACTAAAGAAAGAAGCTATAAGGTAATAAGTTCATAAAAGCGAATAAAGGCAAACATATGGCCTGTTTGGGCTTATATATTATTTATAGAAAGAATTTCCTTATAATAATTCTGGGGAATCCTGTGGTAATCCTAGGTAATCCTATAGTAATTATAGGGGATCATGTGGAAATCATAGAGAAATTCTAGAATATTCTATAGTAGCTAGAAGTAATACAGGTCCGGAACATTAAGACAACGAATTATTCAAGAATCGGATATTTTCTTTTTTAGTTATTCCTACTCTAGGGTGACTTCTCTGCAGTTTATCTCTATCCAAGAACTTCTTAAAGCGTGTTGTGACTTTATTAAAGTATATAAGTCCTCTAATTTCTCCTATCTACTTATTTTTTTTACTATATTCTTTTCACTTACGTATGCCTTAAATTAATCTGACTACTAGGTTAAACTTACCTTACTCTAACCTCCTTTAATAATACTAGTTCTCTCTAATATAGGTAGATAGAATTAAGTAGTAAGTAAGTAGTCTTACTTAGTATTAATCTTTAACTTAAACCCAGGGGAGTCTTTCATATCTGTTTTTAATATAAGTAAATAATATTAAGTAGTAAGTAAGCAGCCTTACTTAGTATTAACTATTAACTTAAACCTAAAGGGGAGGCCTGTTATATCTCTTTTCTTTAGTTTAGCCTATAGTTTACTATACTTCCTACGCTTATAAGCTAGTAATTTATTAGATCTCTAGAATTTCTCTAAGTACTAGTAACACGTGTGTATCTTTCTCTTTTAAAAAAAAGCACATTTCTAAGTTTTTTAATATTAGGCAAGATTACTAATACTGTGAATGCTATTTAAAATAAGGCTATAATTTCTATAAGTTATAAATTAAGTAGCAAGTAAGCTGTGGTCTCTAGCGGACTTCTTAATTATTAGCTTAAAATAGCTATCCTCTAGAAGCTTTAGTATGCCTGTTATTATAATAAATAAAGAGATAAACAGGCAGTCTTACTTAGTAATATAATTTAGGACAATTATTTCTAGACTTATTTTTTTTAATAACGCCTCCCGTTCTTCTGCTTCTAGTAATTTCTTGTTGCCAAGACCTAAACCGAAAAGCTCTTTGGAGTTTTCTATGTAAAAGAGTCTAGTTTTAGAGTGAGTATAAACCTAGTTAAAATGCGAAAGCTTATAGCTAATAGAAAAAGTACTATTAGGCACGTTTAACAGATAACTAGCTGAATTTAAATAAGGTAATAGTATGAATAGAGAGTGATGCGCTAAAGAAGCTATAAGATAATAAGTTCATAAAAGCAAATTAAGGCAAAAATGCGACCTATTTAGGTGTATATATTATTATAGAACGGATCTCTTTAGTAATAAACTCTAGGGAATCCTGTAGTAATCTTATAGTAATCTTGTGGTAATCTTATAGAAATCTTATGGAAATCTTATAAAAATTATAGAGAATTCTATAGTAATCTTGTAACATTCTGCCTTATAAAGACTGCTCCTACTTTTGTAATCTCAGAACATCTTTTAAGCAAGGCTCGATTTTAATTAGGTGATTAGAATGTAAACGGTTCTGGTTTTAGAGAGTTACTTTATAGCTTAGATCTTTTACTAAGCCCCTCTAGTGCATTAGAAACCTCCTTATTATACTAGATAGTGCGACGATGCGTGCGCGCTCTCTAGAGATATTTAAATATATCTTTAATTACAAACTAAATTCCTCTATAACATAAAAGATTTCAAAAAGATTTTAAGCAATTATCCTTTAGTACATTCTGGATATTTCTGTAAAAGTTTATAGACAGTTCCAAACTTCTATTAGATTTAATTTCTGCTGAAGTAGGTAAGTTTATTAATGTTTTCTGCTAAAGTCTGCAAACGCGCACAAATTCTCGCCTCTTGGTAACCATCTAATTTCTCATACAAACTCGATATTCCTGCCATGTCTCAACGAAATCTCAATTTTTTTAACTTAAATTAGTTGAGGCTATTCGTGGCACAGTAGATTGCCTGCCGCTAGATTTTATCTCGAAGTTGTAGTATTACTACTCAGGAGATGTAACGTCCCCCCCTACATAACAGAAAATCTGACCGGACGCAGGATAAAGATGTAGAGCAACCTCATGAATTGAAAACTATGGATGGCTATCCTACTTAAATATGTGCTTGTAATGTCGATAGGGGGGATCGTCAGGAGAAGATCGTCAGGAGAAGATCGTCAGGAGACGATCTTCAGGAGGATCAACAGGAGAACTCAGTATACAAGCAATGGTGCTACCTGAGAGGCCAGCACTCGGTTACACACCCCCTCAGCCTGTACGAGCCATAGTATAGGCTGTAAATGAATGACGAGTCTCAAAAGAAAAGACGCTAAGCCTAAACAAGCAATTTGGATAGGAAATTGAGAGTACCAAAGGAGAGTAATCACTGACTATAAAATTTACCTCCATTAAGCTCAATCAGCAAATTGAGCCATCATTTGACAATTTCTTTCAACTTTTTAAAGATCCTGCTTCGAATGTCCACCAAGCCGAGTTGGCGCATAAATATCTCATGTTTCTGTCGTGGTAGATGCTTTGTAAGCCCGTCTGCTGGCATCTGATTTGTAGGCAGCCATTTTACGTCAATCCTGCCTTCTTGAACTTCTTGTCGTAGCCAATGCTGGTGTACGTCCACGTGACGGAGCTTGGTGTTAAGCTTTGAAGTGTCTTTTCGCATCAGCTGCACTGTTTGCCAGTTGTCACAAAACAGCGAGGGCTTGACCTCTGGGTCGAATCTGATGGATCTGAAGAACTGGTTCCACCACTGGAGTTCTACTGCAGCTGTTGACAGTGATAGCAATTCAGCTTCTGTAGTCGATCTCGTGACTGAGCGTTGTAGTGTTGCTTTCCAATCAATAGCTCCACCAAACAACTTGAATAAATAGCCTTGAGAGCTCTTCCTGGTGGCAGGATCGTCGCCAAAGGCTGCATCAGATGCACTGTAAAACTCAGGCTCAGGTTCGTCCTTAATCCACATTGAACTAGAATGATCCATGGCTGACAGCTCAATTGCATGATACATTGTTCCTTGTAGATACCTCAGCATTCGATTGGCATGCTCAAGATGCTTTTGCGAAGGATTCGTCAGGAATCGCGACATCAGTGCATGGTCGTGGGCAATGTCAGGTCTCCCAATAAGCGCTAGATAGGCCAGTGATCTGATTCGCTGCTGGTAAGCGTATGTACGCTGAGCGTCGTATTTCTGTTCAGATGCTTGAATAGATTCATCAGGCAGTGGAGTCTTAGGGTAATGCCTATCTGCAGGTGCCTTGATATTAAATTTGTTGCAAATCTTGCTAATGAAAGAAGCTTGTGACAGCCAAAGCTTTCTTTCTTTCTGATCTCTGTCAACTTGAATTCCTAAAAACCACATGAGCTCACCCATTTGCCGTAATTGATAGTGTTGTAGCAGTACATTTTCGAATTCTCGCAGAGCAGGAAGGTCCTCTTTAGTATATATGGCTACAATATCGTCAACGTAAAAGAATATAATTAGCTTGCTATTCGTGAACAAGCAATTGACTTCTGGAACCTCCTTTAAGCCAAATTTGAGAAGCGTTTTACGAAGCTCATTGTACTAAAGCTGTGGCGATTGCTTCAAGCCGTACAGCGCTTGTAGCAGCAGCAGAATCGAACCAAGATGCTCGAAGCCCTCTGGTGGCGTACAGTACGTCTTTTCTGACAGCTTGGCATTCAAGAAGGCATTAACAGCGTCCTATTGCCAAATTTCAAGATCGAATACAGCTGCGATAGCCATAAGAGCTTGAACGTTCGTGCTGCCACAGTGGCTGCAAATGTGTCCTCATAGGTGATCTGCAAGTCGCCTCGTACACAAATCCTGGCTTTGAATTTAATCAAGAATCCGTCGGCATCAAATTTGTATGTAAAAATCCAGATGATAGGAATAACTACTGCATCTCCTATTTCATCTTTTGTAACCGGAAGAAACACTCCTATTATTATACAATGATTAACCTCCTTTCAAGCAGCAGTCTTGAAGCCGGCAGAGCAGGGATGCCTCAGTATCTCCTTCCAGTTCTTTAGCGGTGGTGGCAGCTGGTCGCGATGGAGTTTTCCAGTTGGGTAGTTCTTCAGGTCTTTCAGCATTCTAGTGGCAAA
>ML994677.1:725462-737409 GCA_010093925.1 Zopfia rhizophila CBS 207.26 | reverse complement strand
CCTAAACCCCTCTTTTTCCCTTCCTAACTTTACGCTCGTTTAAAAATATAATGTTAACTTTTACTATTAAAATAAATCTTTTAAATTATACTACTCTACTCTTTCAACTACTTTACTACTGTTCTTACTTTAATTTTTTGTTTCTTTTTTTAAAACTTACTTTTTACTACTATTTTTTCTATTTCTCTAAAACTATTTCCCTTTTATTTATTTTTATAATACTATTACTACTAATTTTTTCTTTTTACTTTTTTTTTTTTTTAAAAACTTAAATCTTAACTATTATACTTAAACCGGTTTTTATTTTCTAACTCTTTATATTAATATATTAAATTTAATTAATTAAAATTTTAATATTTTCTTTACTATGTATTAAATATTATATTCACTTTATTTTAATTATTTATATAAATATTTCTATAAACATCTTTTAAAACCTAAATATGAAATGTAATTTTTTTTTTATATTCTATTCCACTACTAAATTTATAATTTAATAAAACTTATTAACTAACTTATTACTCTCAACTACCTTTAACTGCCTTTTTTATTTTAAATAATAAATTAAACTTTTATTTAACTTAATATTAATTTTATATTTTTTTAATTTTTACCGCTATTGCTCCCTAACCTGCGCCTAATATCTAATAACTAAATATATAATAGTTATTACTAAAACTTTTTTATACTAATAATATTTATTTTTTGCCTTCTGATACCCGATTTTACTATTATTTTTTTATTAATTATAAAATTACTGCGGAACCTTATACTAAAAATAATCTAAATATCTTTTAAATTTAATTATGTTTTTAATTATCTTAATCTTTTCTTTTACTATTTGACTTTTCTATTTTTAATATTATCTTAAATTATAATTATCTGCCTCTCTTTTTGCTGCTTTATATATTATATATTATTTTATTTATTCTTATAACTACTACTATAACTACTTTATCTTTATGAACTTTTATTATTTATAATAAATATGCTTATTTTATAGCCCTTTTTTTTCTTACTTTTATTACTAAAATTTATATTAAATTTTGTTTCTTTTTTTTTCTCTTTTTAAATCCTTCTTACCTGCTGCTTTGCTTACTTTTTTATTTATCTTTTATTTACTTTTTTACCTACTTCTCTGTTTACTTCTTTACCTATTTTATAGCTTATTTTTTTATTTATTTCTTATTTAATCTTACTCTTTATACTACTATATATATTATATAATTTCTTTTCTTTCTTGTAACTAATTTGGTTCTTTTTTCTATTTAAATACTTATTTAATACTACTCTTTTATATCTCTTTTTCTTGTTCTTGCTTTGAATGTATATTTTAACTAACTATTACTTTTCTTCTATCTATTTTTTATCTCTATACTTATTCTAACTATTTTAGTTTATTATAATTATCTTATTTTATAATTTATTTTGCCCTGCCTTACTGCTCTCCTGCACGTAATCTAATAATATTTATAATTAATTTATATATATAATATATCTAATATCTAGTATATTAATACTTATATTTAATAAACTTATTGCTATAATAACCTGCTTATCTTCTTTTATAAATTCTTTTAATATACTGTTTTTTTTTACTGTATTATAATAATATATACTATAATTTAATACCTTTATAAATCTTTTTACTTTGCTAATTATATTATAATATACTACTATCTTTCCTATCTTATACTTCTGTATTTTTCTTTTAATTAATTTTAAAACTATCTTCTTTTTTTTCTCTTACTTTTTTGTTCTATTTACTTTAACTACTTAATATGCTACATTTATTTTTATTATTATTACCTTAAATCTCTTTACCTAATCCTTATTAAAATACATCTTTCGGTATAATTTCTTTTTTTTAGTTAATAGTAATATTGCTATTAATAATACTATTTATATTTCTATAGCTATTAACTTTTCTAACTGCTATATTTACTTATAGAATTTATACCAGCAGTTTAATATAATATAGTACTTATTAATTATAATTTAATCTAACTATTATATTATTTTTAATTAATTTAAAAATATTATAAATTTCTTACTAACTGCTGACTTAAGCGTTACTAATATAATTACTACTATATTTAAAAAACGCTATTCTTTCTATTTCTTATATAAAATCTCTAACTTCTTATATTATTATATTATATCTTTATGTAATGTAATTAATGGTATTACTATAACTATTATTCTACCTTACTTAGTTTATACTGGTAATATAAATAATATGTTTTTTTTTACTCTAGTTAGTATTACTACTACTACTAGACTCTTACTAGTTATAATAGCCTTAATAGTTTTTTTTATATGCCTTAAAATATGGTCTCCTTATCTATTATACGCTTTAACTATATAGTAGCGTCTATTTTCTTTAATTATATCTATTAATTAATTTAACTGTCTTTAGTCTTAGTTTTAAATAGTATTTGCTTATGTTTTTTTAATATAATTCTACTATTAACAGCTAACTAAAAACCTAAAAACTAATGTTAATTTATGTTTAATATCTTAAATTATTATCTTTTATTAACTATAGCTCTAGTCTGCTTTATAATTATATATATATATATATTAATTTTATAATATATAATATATACCCGGCCTGCTTATCTGTAATTACTATAGTAATATTATTTTTATTTTATTTATTATTTTTGTTATTATTATCTGCGCTAAATGCTATTAGGCTATGTATAAATCTCTAGCTAATATTAATTATAATTTAATAATATAACTAGATTATAAACTTTTACTTTAATCTAATACTATTTTTATGGTTTAAAATATATTATATCCGCTTTAATATCCACTTCTGCTTACTAGAATTTACTAGTTATATATATAATAAAATTATTTTTTTCTCCCACACCATTACCTTTTACTGCTGCTGGAATAGTAAAACTAATTATATATATTATACCTATAACTCGCCCACCTTGCGTGGTAAATATTAATAAATGATTTTAATATTTTTATTAACTATATATCCCTTATAGTATCTTATTACAAATATAATTATACTATTTTTAATGAAAATATTTTGGTGTTTATTTTTTATTATATTATTATAATAAATACTTAGTATCTCTAGCCCTCTTACTAGCTACTTTAATGTTATATATATAAGAATAAGTAACTTCTCCTAAAACTTTATTATATAGGCTATATATAATTTAATGTTTTGCTAGTTAATCTCTAACTAGCTTCCAGGCTTTAAAAATCACTCTTTTAATATAGGTTTTTATTTTACGTGATTAAATAACCAAGTCTCCCTATCTACAGGTAGTTAGGTTTAATAATTTTTTAAAAAATTCTATTTAGGCTATTTATTAGTTAGATTGTTTTATAACTAGTTTTATAATATCTTAGGCACTTAACCTGCAGTCCTATAGCTATAAAATAATAACTTTTTTATTAATAACTACTAGCTTTTTATAACTAAGCTGTGTATTATACTACGGAACTAGGCTATATTAAAATATAAATTCTTATATAATAACTTATTATAACCCTTTTATTTAACGTGGTTTTTTAATGTGGTGTTATACTAAATCTTTAATCTATATATTTATAAATCTAATATCTATTATATTAGGCTATAGCTTCCTTGGACTATAAACTTATTTATTATATTTTAAATAAACTATAAATATCTCTTATAGTGTGGCTGTAGTAAACTGGTACTATTATCACTCTTATATATACTATTACTATTAAACTTATTTTTTTAAAACAGCTTTAATAACTCTAATGCCTGCTAGATAATTATAAAATAAGTTATTTTAATTATAGCTAATAATATAGGCGGGTATTACTTAGGGTCTTTTTATTTACTTTTTTTAATTTCTAAAACTATTAATATATATACCAATAGGCTATTATACTCTTTACGGGTTATTAATTAGTTTAATAACTTAATATAAAATTATAAATATATTTTCTGGATTTTTGTTAAACTTTCTGGCGTGTTTTCTGCCCTGCTTTTTACTTTTATTTTATTTTATTTTTTATTATTCTCTACCTTGTCTATAGCTATTTCGTTTTCTTTTATTTTATTTATAGTTATATTTTTTTTATTTGTTTTTTTCTTTTCTTTTACTTTTTACTCTATCTGTTTGATTAATATCTCTTATGTCTTTTATTATTAGCGGGTGAATTTATACCTAAGGCTTTTCCACTTATACTCTTTTTATATATAGATAAAAAATATTAATATCTACTTTCATAACCACGTATTCTTATTAATTGATTTTTTATTTATATATGGTTGTAGTGGCTGATACTGTGTTTAATACTTTTCTATCTATATTATCTTTATATATATAAATATACTTATTCTTTTAATAACTGATGTCTGGTTAATCTGGGCTAGCTTATTTATAGTCTCTTATATAGCTACTTTAATAAACTTTTTTTTTTTTTTAGGATCTAAGTTAGGCTCCCTAATACATGCTAATAAATCTAGTTATTATAATTCTTCTAAATATAACGGCTACTATGTCTGCTTTAGTTATAAATTGATTTTATTTTTTTTATCTAGCTAGATAGTTATACGCGCTTTTATTTTAATATTAGCCTATTTCTTTACAATTCTGCTACACATTTAGGCTTATATTATTTTATTATTTATAATAATAAATTCTAGCTTATTCTGCTAGCCTTTAATAGGTAGATGTATCTTAAAATATTATAATCTATAACCCTAAACAAATAATTACTAGTAATAAACTTAATAAAATGCTTTTTTAATTTGTTTTTATATTCTTTTTTTTTTTACTTAGCTTAAACGCCCGTGTTTCTTCTCTACTAACTATTAATAAAACTTATATTAATATTTTTTTATTATCTTTTTACTTTATAATATATAATAGTAATAGGCTGGCTCTAATTAGTATAATAAGCTATTTTAATATAATAGTAGCTAATAAATTAGCTTTATAATACTGTTAGGTAACTCTAACTTACTAGAATATTAAACTAAACCTAGCTAACTATAGACTATTTCCCTGGTTAATTTTATATCTTTATGTGATATCTTATAGATCCCTTTTAAATAGCCTTTAATATAATCTAGCTATATTTTATATCTATATTCCTTATAAATAGCTACTTAGTACTTAACTAAATGCTCTAAATACTTACTCTTAATACTACCTTCTATTATCTTCAAGCTCTGTAAATACTTATATGAAAATAATTCCTTTATATAAGTAGTTAAATAACTCTAGATTTGTTAGTCTACTTTATACGTAAACCTATTACTAGTTATTCTTTTATTTTTTATATTTTATTTTATTTTTTTTCTTTTTACAACCTTTTTTATAACCCTTTTTATAATGATTTGTGTGGTTTAATTATTACCTTCTTTTAATTAGCTTATTAGTATAATGTGTGTGTTAAGTTACTTAAATAGTATAAACTATAACTTTCTTCTTACTAGAGGTAGAATTTAGGGGTTCTTGGTGTATAATATTATATATAAATATATAACCCCTTTTCTTTATCTTGCGCTAGCTTATTTATTTACTTAACTATATTATAGTTATTATTATTATTATAAGAGTTATATTAGAAGCGCTTGCTTGGCTAGGCTATATAGTAATTAAAAAATAATATCTAAAGCTTTATTATAACTAAAGAGTAGCTACACTTCCTATGTAAGTATACTTATATTATATCTAACTATAAGAGTTATTATAAGCTCTTTTAGAATGTAGTAAAGTTGAATTTAAAGAAAGATATTTTATCTAATAGCTATAATACTAGATGGCTGCTTCTTAATAACCTAACTAAATATAATTCTATTTTTATTACCTACTTTACCCCCTTAGCTATCTAGTTACTACGCGAGACTCTTTTTAAAGATACTTTTTTAAATACTAACTAGAAACATCTAGTACGCGTAGTGTATATACTTATATAGGTAACTAAAAATAGCTAAGTATTTTTTTTTACTTAAAGGCTGCTTAGCTCTCTCCTATCTAGCTCTTTTTTATTTAATTTTTTTTAACTAGCTTTTCTCTGCCTTCTATTAAGTGCCCTGCTATAGACTATATAAATAGCTAGATACTAGATACTAAACTTATAAAACGTGCTAGGATAGTTGAGTTAGAAAAGTTAAATAAGCTAAGTTTTATAAGTTCACTAAATTAAGAATCTAGTTAGCTTAATTAGTTTATTAAGAAAGAAAGTATACTGTCTAAAGAGTACCTAGCTCTAATAATTACTATTACTAATAATAATTTTTGTGCTAAGTAGAGGCGTGAAGAGGAGCAGAAAGTATATACTTTAAAAAAAAAATAGTTTCTTAGTTTATAATAGCTTTATAAAAGTGCTTCTTGTGCTGAGTATGCTATCTATAACTCTATTTCACCTAATAATAAAACTATTATTATCTAGATTATTAGGTAATATATTAGTAACTTTATTTTTTATGACTTAGCGCTTAGCTGTAGCTATAGTCTATATATAACTACTACTACTATATTTTAAAATATTTATTATCTAGGTAACTAAGCTTTCTAGTGCTATATTATGTCTTTTTTAGAAAAATAATAGTCTTTTAAAACCCCTTTCTTAACAGGTGCTGTTTAATTGTTTTTTTTTAAATTTATTAAAATAAACAACCTATTCTCTTATACCTAGAATATAGTTAATTTTTATAAAAAGTAGATTACTATAGCTTATATTTAGTATTATTAGGCTATAGCTTTCCTAGCCTGCACGTATACTAATAAGATTTTAATACTAAAGTAAGAAAACAAAAAAGCAGGCATAAACTAGTATTATAGTTATAATAAAAGAGGTAATCTATAAATAAAAGTAAAGAATACTTTTTTATCCCTAGTTTTCTCTAATGCTACTAAAAAGTAGTGTGGTATTTTTTATAAGCGTTTAGAATAAGCTTAACGCTAGTATAAATTTACTAATAGTATTAACTAGAATAGTCTTTACCTAATACCCTATAATCAGGTTACTAATTTATGGGTGGAGTAGAAGCTTTTTATTAGAGAATAATATATATAACTTAAGCTTATTAAAAAGGTTAATTCTGATGTTTATGTTATAAATAAGACTTTTAATACTTAGCTAAGTTCAGAAAGTATTACTAGCTTAATTAATAGAAAATAATGTCTGTATATTAAAGCCAAGCTTTTAATAACTCTATACAAGATAAAGGAAGTTCCGGACAGTAATAATAAAAAGAATAAAAGTAAGAATAAAGAGAACTCTATATCTACTTAGTCTTAAGTAATAGTATTAAGTACTAGATTTATTTAACTATTACGTTAACTTATTTTACTTAAGCTATTTAAATTATAGTAGTAGTTCTTATTAAGCCGGTCTATATCTAGTATCTAAAGTTAATTTATTTATATAAATCTCTAGAAATATGGAAATAGTTTCTCTGCTTATGTTAAAATTATAGTATAGACTTTACCCTATATTATAGTTTTTATTTTTACTTAGTAAAATTTATTTAGATTACGTAAATTATCTCCTTTATTTATGCTAAAATTATAGTGTAGTTAAGCTTAGTTAGTTTACTATTATAGAATAAATCTTTAATAATAGCTATTAGTTACATCTTTAAGTAATACTAGTTTTAGTAGTGTTAATATAAGTATTTATATAGAAATTAAAATAGCTCTTAATCTACTAATATAGTTCCTGCTTTAGTTATTTTATTTTTATTTTCCTATGTTCCTACTTTTCTATCTCTATATATTTCTAAAAATTTTCAAAATTTTCATCTACATACTAAGTGTGTTGACTAAATGTGGTGTTTAGTTAATATACTAATATACTTTTTTTCTTGCTAAATAAGAGCTAACTATTCGACTCTAGTGTGTACCACTTTTTTTTTTTTTTTTTTTTTTTTTAAATAAGTATATAAAAACTAAATCTTTATATAAAACTTAATAGAATACCTAATAGAATACTTAGTATAAAGCTTAGTATAAAGCTTAGTATAAAGTCTAGTATAAAGTTTAGTATAAAGCTTAATATAAAGCCTAATGTAAAGCTTAATATACTACTTATATATTTTATTTAATTTTTAAAAAAACAAAGAAGATTTTAATTATAAGTTGTTTAGGCTAGTTGCTATTACTTAATTTATATACCCCTAAATAATAACTACTATTCTAAATACTTTTATAGTCTTTTGTTTGTTTTTTTTTTATCTCTTATTTTTTTTCTTTTCTCTCTCTCTATTCTCTTTTCTAGACACTGACTTCTCTATTCTATTGTAAACCACTTTTTTCTTTCTTTTTTCTAGAAAGTCTATATCTCGGCGTCTCTTTATATATTTAATCTTTTATTTTTATTACATTTTACTAACTTACTATTTTTAAATTGTAACTAAACTTTTATACTTACTACTTTATTGTTTTTGCTATTACTTAGTAATATAATATAGCTTAAGATACTTAATTATATAGCCTATAATCCTAACAATATTTAGAAACTAAAATATTGTAATTTTTTATGTTCATTCTAAATATCTTAAACCTTTTCTACTATTTTATTATAATTAACTATATTATCACCTTTATTTTGACTTTTGAACCATATTATTTGAGTTTGTTCTTATAGAGCTAATATATATAAAAATATAACTAACACTTATTATCTTAATATATGTCTTGTTTTTGTTCTCCTATCCTCTTATTTTCTACCTCTATATATTTCTATTAATTTTTAAATATTTTTATTTATGGTTTGGATTTGAGGTAGTTAAGTGTAAGTATAGCTAACTTAGATTTAAACTATAACTCCTTTTTTTCATCTCTTCTTTCTTGGAACCTGACTTTTCGATTCCGGTCTATGCCACTTTTTTATTTCTTTTTCGTTTCTTTTTATTACTTTATGTTATCTATTCTTTTTAATCTTTATATTTTAACCCCTATCCATTCTATGGCAATAAAAGGTATATTATTGTGTTTAGAAAACCTAGTTCTATAAGTCTAGAAGTTTATAGTCTAATATATATAACTTTATTTATACTATTTTAGTTAATTCTTTTATTTATATAATATAGTACTATCTAAGTCTTTCATTTCTATTACATTTTACTACTTTATTTATTTTAAATTAGAACTAAATAGTTGTACTAACTACTTATTATTCTTGCTAGTATAATATAGCTTAATATTCCTAGTTTTATAATATTAAAAATGTTTGGAAACTAGCTATTAGTATAAGTAGTCTATATATTATAGATAGAGACACTAAAATTTATTCTAATTTTTCTACCTATATTTACTCTATAATAATAGTAAATATTTTAATGTAAATTACATAGGCGGTACTACTACGTATACTAAATAATATATCTAAATTTAGTATAAATCTAACTACTTAATATAAATATATTCTGTTTCTAAAATAAAAATGCACTCTGCCTTAAGTAGATTTATTATCCTATAATAGTCAATTTACCACTATAAGATAGAAGTATTTATTAAATAAATAACTATTATAATTTTACCTAAATTTATAAACTATTTATATAGATGTTATAATCTCTACTTAAAGTATATAAGCTACTTTCTTCGTCTACGCTAAAATTATAGTATATTTATATAAATAGTCTATATATTATAAGTAGGAATACTAAAATCTATTTCTAATCTCCCCACCCATATTTACTCCACAACCACGTTAAATATTTTAATGTAATTCTAAAGGATGGTGTAACTTTATATACTAAATAATATATTAAAATTTAGTATAAATCTGATAACGTAATGTAAATTAATTTTAGTCTTTAAAAAATAAATTAACTTAGCTCTTATTCTTAAATTTACCTTAGTACGTGTATATTTTGTTTCTAATAAAAATAATTAATCCAGCCCTGAGTCGATTTATTGCCATGGGATAGCTTTTTTTTTTCTTTTCTATTTTTTTCTTTTACTTTTTTTTTCTTTTCTACTCCTATTTTTACTACTTGCTTTTTATTTCTACTTTTTTCTTATCTTTTTTTATTTTTATACTTACTTTCTTTTTTTTTTTCTTTACTTTTACTTTCTCTTTACTTTTACTTTTACTTTCTTTTTACTCTTACTTTTACTTTCTCTTTACTTTTACTTTTACTTTCTTTTTATTTCTACTTTTACTACTACTTTTACTACTCCTTTTACTTTTTTTTCTATTTTTCCTATTTTTTACTACTTTTACTTTTTCTTCTACTTTTATCTCTTTTTTTACAATTTTTTTTTTTTTTTACTATCTTTATTTCTTTTACTACTTTTAACTTTTTTATTTACTTTTATTTCTACTTTTACTCTTACTACTACTTTTTCTATTTTATCTTTTTTTAAAAAACTTTTCCTTTTTTTTTTCTACTTCTTTTTTTACTTTTATTTTTTTTTACTTTCTTTTACTTTTTTTTACTCTCTTCTTTTTTTTTTTTATTTCTCTTTTTTTTAAAACTATCTTTCTTTTCTTTTCTCTTTTTTCTAAACTAACTACTACTATCTATACTTTTTTTTTTTTTTTTTTTTTTTTTTTTCTCTATGCTTACTTTTTACTTCTTTTTCTACTTTTACTTTCTATTTTTTTTTTTTACTACTACTTTTTACTTTTCTTTTTTTTTTCTATTTCTTTTACTTTTTCTTTTTTACTTTCTTCTTATCTCTTTTTTTTTTTTACTTCTTTTCTCTTTTTACTCCTACTTTACTTCTTTTTTTTCTTTTTTTCTTTTTTTCTTTTTTTTATTCTTATTTTTCTTTTTATCTCTACTTTTACTTTTACTTTACTACTATTTTTATTCTTCTTTTTACCTTTACTACTACTTTTACTTTTTTTTTTTCTTTTACTTTTACTATTACTTCTACTCTTACTTTTACTTTTATTTTTATTTTTATTTTTATTATTTTTTTTTTCTACTACTCTTACTACCTACTCTTTTTTTTTTACTTTTTTTTCTTTTTTTTACTACCTTTACTTTTCTTACTACTTTTACTATTATCTTTACTTTTCTTATTATTTTTACTACTACCTTTACTTTTACTTTTACTATTTTTAATTTTTTTTACTACTTTTAATTTTTTCTACTACTTTTAACTTTTTCTACTGCTTTTTAACTTTTCTATTACTTTTATTTCTCTTTTTACTTCTTCTTTTACTTCTTCTTCTACTTTTTTTTTAAATTTACTTTTTACTACTATTATTACTACTCTTTTTTTTTTATACCTTCTTTTTTTTTTTAACTTTCCTTTTACTACTACTTTTACCTTACTTTTTCTTTTACCTTTTTTTTTTTACTTTTACTTTACTTTTACTACTTTTACTACTTTTATTTCTTTTATTTCTTTTTTACTTTTACTATTTTTATTTTTATTACTTTTATTATTTTTATTCTTTTATTTTTATTACTTTTACTTCTTTACTTTTACTACTTTTACTTTTTTTCTTTTATTTCTTTACTTTTACTTCTTTTATCTCTTTTTTTTTTCTTTTCTACTTTTTACTTTTCTTTTACTCTTTAACTTTTTTTTTCTTTTTCTACTTCTTTTTCTTCTTCTTTTTCTTTTTTTTTTACTACTTTTTTTTTGTTTCTTTTTCTCTCTACTTCTACTATCTTTTTTTTCCTTATCTTTATTTTTACTTTTTTTTTTTTCTCTATTTTTTTTACTCTTTTTATTTTTCTCTTTTTTTTTTTCTTTTTCTATTTCTTTTTCTACCCCTCTACTTTTACTTTTTCTTTTACTTTTTTTTTTTCTTTTTTTTTTTAACTTTTACTCTCTTTATTACTTTTCTACTTTTTTTTTATTTTTTTTTTTATTTTTTTTTATTTTTACTTCTACTCTCTTTATTACTTTTCTATTTTTCTATTTTTTTTATTTTTATTTTTCTATTTTTCTATTTTTCTACTTTTCTTCTTTTCTATTTTTCTTTTTTTATTACTACTTTTTCTCTTTTTAACTAT